>JAFEMH010007956.1:0-69642 GCA_022495995.1 Adenophora triphylla var. japonica | reverse complement strand
CCCCGGCGGAAGGCAGACCACGAACCAACTTGTGGTAAGGCTTCCTATTCCTACACTATTTCAATACATTTCCATACATAACGCATACAATGTAGACATCCAGATACAGCATGCATTTTTAAAAGCACGCACACACACACTGACATTTAAAGGATATTAGGGGGTATCCAGAAAGACTCGTTTTACGAGGCTGCTCGGGTGAGCTCTAATATTCTAATATTCTCTTCTAGGGAGTCATCGACCTCCGTGAACTCAAAATCTCTGTCCCACACAAAAACGAGTTTAAAATTATCTTCAAGCGTGCCCTTTTCAATGTTTTGGGCTTAGCAAAAACGGCGTGGCGACTCTACAAGCAAAACACGGCGAGACACCTCCAGCCGCAACGCTAAAAACGGAATAAGCCGAGATCTCTGGGGTGCGGTTGCGGCTGCCTCTCGGATCGGGCGAGCTTTCCCAAACCGGCGGCAGATGCGAGATGCCGGGGGGCTCAGCGGCGAAGCCGGATCCCGAGGTAATTTCAGCAGCGCGGGGATCAATGTGGGGAGCCAGGAGGAGTCTCACGAAGAAGTCTACGAACGAATAGGGGAAGCCTCACAGCTAACGAGCGCAGGCCGTCAGTCGCCTCGCTCCTAGCACGAGGAGCCCGCATAGCGACCATCCTCCTGATGAATCTCTTAGCTCCGATCACTTGCTTCGTCAGCTTCTCGACGACCACCTCCGAAAACTGCACAAAAGCAAAAGCGTCAGAAACAGTTGAAGCAAGAAATGATGACAGAAGAAAAGAAAAGACAAAGCAAAAAAAAAAAGAGAAGAAAGGAGGAAGGAGAAGCCATACCTTCAATACCCGGACGAGGCCGGAAAGCTCGTGGAAACCGCTCGAGTGAGGGATCTGCACCCTCAATCGGACCTAGCATCACGGATATATGAAAAATCCGTCCAGGGTACCGCGGGATCCCAAGCCCCTCTCTATCAGAACACAGGGCATCCTCGGCCTCCTCTACTATAAAACAAATACGGGAGTACGGCAATCAATCGCCACAAATCTCGAGAAGTCTTTGGCCAGGCTCGGTAATCATCCCGGAGTCACGAGATCATTCACTCGGGTCCATCATGTCGGCGGGAGGCTCCACGGCGGTGTCCTCAAAGGCGGAGTTCACGCCATGCGGCGCGTCACCCTCTCTCCCGGATATGCAGGCGCCATGTGGAGTCTCTGGACCTCTCAAATCCTCCAGTTGCACGGTCAATCTCTCAGCGCCCTTCCATTGCGTCACCTCGAAAGCGATCCCAGGGATAAAATATCTGTCTACCCGTCCGTCTCGGCCTCCGTCGAAGGAAAGCCCGATGCGCGTATCTAAGAGTCGTACGCCCCACGGAGCTTATCTTCTCCCCGGGCATGCTTGGACCAGAGCGCTGTGGCCGGATACGCCCCGGCGTACTCCGCCGTGCACCGCCACATCGTGGATGGAAAAACTCCAACGCCCGTACACAAGAAGGTAAAAATCCAATCGTCCGGTGCTGAAAAGTGTATTGCTCAAAAAAAAAAAGGGAAAGCAAAAGAGCTTATACCTCAGGGGGCAAACTCAAGCAATACAAGGAGCTCATGACCTTCCGGTGGCTTTGCCTATCGAAGCAAAGTAAAGCTCTGCCCGGCCCGACCCTCTCCCAGGAGACATCTCCAGACCATCTCCGTGTCCTCCAAGGACCTCAGTAACTCGAAGGCTGCCGTCCCCTCGGCATGTCCAAGAAAGGGTGCTCGAAAAAGCAAACCACAAGAAGGCCACGGCAATCGGTCGGCGCCTATCCTCTCCTCCCCCAACCTCGCCACTCACAATGGATACTCCAAAATCTTCCCGTAGACCACCGCATACTCCATCCCCGTCCCCTTTTTGGGAATAGGGAAAATCCCGAAGAGCACAGCGAATCCGCGTGGCGCCCAGCCATCCCGCCACTCCAGTCATCTTCGCACGTCCATTCGAAGGACAAGCCCGTGATAACAGCATGAGCCGGAAGGCGTAACCGTAGCCTCGTCCCAAAGAAGTGGCACGTGTGGATCGCATCCACCCGGTCTTTGAAGCCTCAAGCAAACATCAGGCCCTTGCTCTTGGGGGACTTTGACCAGTCCCTCATTCCCTTTCAACCAGGCTCCCAAAGCCCGGTCTGAACAACAATGCGTCTGCCGGTTCGGCAAAGCTCCTCGGCCCGCATTCGGAAGCCGTTCCCACAAGTCAGCCTACGAGACTCCACCGATCCTCGGAGTCTTCATCTTGTTAGTTTTGCTTTCAGTAACGGTTGTTTCCCATACTATGCAATAAAACAAAAAAAAAAATCCTACATCCTACGGAAGCAAGAAACTCAGTCCCATTTTTCATAAGACATGCGCCTGTGCCATTCTAAATATTACAAAAAAAAAAGAAAGCATTCCTACGGGAGTAAAAACTCCGTCCCGTTTTCATAAATTAACATTACCATTCCAATCAACGGGAGGAAAAGTCAGGTCCCACTTTTCAAAAAAAAAAAAAAATCAAAAATCATACATTCATTATAAATAAATCTCATGTGTGGCAAAATGCCAATTCTTTTCCTCAAGAAAAATGCACATTTTGGAACACCAACAAAATTCATTTGCAACATGCGTATCATCAAGATCAATATTCAAATTTCAAAAAAAAATATCATCACAATTTTCATCCATAATTTTTTGGATATTTCAAAAAAATAAAAAATGGCGAAAATGCCAATTCTTTTTCAAGCAAAATGCACATTTTGGGATACCCGTATACTACATTACAACATGCAAAGCTTATCAAAATCAAAATTCAAAGCCAAGAACATCAATCATTCGAATTTTCAAAAAAAAAATTTCAAAAATCACCCAAAAATTCAATTTCAAGCAAGAAATCAACAAAGGAAATGAAAAAGATTCGGGAGGTATACCGGATTCGGAGACTCGGATCGAAGCCCCAGTGTTGCCGAAGCATCGGGAGTAGGAGCTCCCTCATAATCGATCAGGTGCGAAAAGAGTATAGTGCCTCCTCATCCGGACGAGCTCCAATCGTCTCTCCGCCACCGGGCACACGTCCTTGGCCTTGAAAGCACCTTCTCCAGGTGTTCCATTGCTTTCCCGAAAATCGAAGAAAATCGGAAAGATTTGAAGCTTTTTGCCAACCAAATGGCGTTTTTTGCGTTTTCTCTCTTAAATGCTCTCGTAATTGCAGCAAAAAGCGAATGCAGGGAAGAAGAAAGGGGCGGCCTCATTTAAAAACCTACGAACACGCTCCTATCGTGGCAGGATTAGGATTGTTACGGGAGTCAAAATGACCCTTTTGCCCTTTAAAATCGAGGGACTGCTTGGATTTTAGAATCCCCAACTTGACGAGTTAACCAAAGTTAACCAAAGTCGGCCCTCTTGGCAAGAAAAATTACCCCCGGCGGTCAAAGCGTAGAGACCCGATCTCCACGAGAGAAAGATAAGGAATCCCAGTATCTTTCATCCAAAATCAACCCGGCGGTCAAACGTAAAGACCGTCTCCCGAGAAAGATAACGGAATCACGTATCTTTCATCAAAATCATCCCCGGCGGTCGAAACGTAAGACCGATCTCCCCGAGAAAGATAACGGAGATCCGTACATCTTTCATCAAAATCAACCCAGTGAGTCAAACGTAAGAACCGATCTCTCCCCGAGAAAGATAGACGGAATCCCGTATATCTTTCATCAAAATCTCATCCCCGTGATCAAAGCGTAAAATAGATCTCCCGAGAAAAGATAACGGAATCATAGTATCTTTCATCAAAAATTACCCGGCGATCAAAGCGTAGGACCGATCTCCCAGAAAGATAACGAAGAGATCAGTATCTTTCATCAAAATTATTCCCACGGCAGTGATGCAAAACGTAAGTCCAGATCTCCACGAGAAAGATAACGCGGGATCAGTATCTTTCATGGAAATCATCCCACGGCCGGTCGAAGCGTAAGGCCGATCTCCCGAGAAAGATAACGAGATCCCGTATGCTTTCATCAAAATTATTCCCGGTAGTAAAACGTAAGTCCGATCTCCTAGAGAAAGATAACGGAATCCCGTATCTTTCATCAAAAGTATTCCCAATGACGATGCAAAAACGTAAGGCCAGACCTCCCAGAAAGTTAACGGAATCCCATTTCTTTCATCAAGTAATTATTATGACACGGTCAAGCTTGTAAGACAGCCGATCTCCCGAGAAAGATATAGCTTGAGATCTCGTATCTTTCATCAAAATCATTCCCAGCGATCAAGAAAGCAGTAAGACCGATCTCCACCACGAAGAAAAGATAACGAGATCCACCGTATCTTTCATCAAAATCATTCCCAGAGCGATCAAACGTAAGACCGAGTTTCCCGAGAAAGATAACAGAGGAATCCCAGTATCTTTCATCAAAAATTACCCTAAGGCAGTCTAACGTAAGACCGATTTCCCGAAAAGATAACGAGATGTCGTTATCTTTCATCAAAATCATTCACAGAACGGTCCAAACGTAAGATCGATCTCCACTTTGAGAAAGATAACGAGATCTCGTATCTTTCATCAAAATCATTCCCCGAGCGGTCAAGCGTAAGACCGATTTCCCAGAGAGATAACGGAATCCCGTATCTTTCATCAAAAATTACCCTTCGGCGATCAGCGTAAGGCCGACCTCACGAAGATAACGAGATCCCAGTATCTTTCATCAAAATCATTCCCGGCTGATAAACGTAAGACCGATTTCCCAGAGACGAATCGTCGATTTTCCAATGAGGCTAACAAAATCCACGAGCGAAGTTAACGGAATCCCAAAGCCAACGAAATCTCGAGAAGATCTCGAACTACGAAAGGGCTTGATTCCCCGACTAGGGATACATGGTAGCGCTTGTCATTAGGTCCGGCCCCTCGGCTAAAACGGTCGCCCTCTGCGCGGCGACGAGACAAAGTCCACAGAAAGGGCATTTCACATCAAGGTTCGAGGCACCTAAACGCCGTCATCGAGGTTCGAGGCACCTAAAACTCCATCATCAAGGTTCGAGGCACCTAAACGCCATCATCAAGGTTCGAGGCACCTAAAAAGCCATCATCATCCGAGGTTTGAGGCACCTAAACGCCATCTCAAGGTTCGAGGCACCTAAAACGTCATCATCGAGTTCGAAGGCGTGAATACCCCGTCCAGATGCAACGCGCATTCGGAGGTTTGAAATAATTAATTATATAAAAGTGGAATGAAATGGGATATTCATTTAGTGACACTCGCTTTTAAACCATATTAAAATATTAGTTTAATTTTGAGAGTCGCCACGCCAGCTTTGATATAGCTGAAAGCTTTGAAAAAAGGCTAAACGAGTTAATTGGAGTTCGGGGTCAGTTACAATAGAAGAAAAGCTATCACTCCTATTGCCCAGCGGATCGGTCTTTCTAGCATGTGGGGTGTTGGTTGTGTGCGGTGTTTACGGGAATAGATAGAAGAAACGGGATCATGCATAAGGAGGAGGGAGAGAAAGAATTAATTGATGATCACGCCTAGAACCTTTGAGTTAGGCCCTCGGAAGGTGCACTAATCAACGTTCATCCTTGAGGATTGTTGATCATGGGACAATTATTACTAAGGTGGAAGGAAAGAAATAGTTCCTAGATCCGTTGGGTTTCTTAGGGCGAAACCTTAGATCATCTCGGCTATTACATATTTAAATATATTAAAACAACCTAAATCTAGCATATATGGCATAAGCAAGAAATAAAGCAATTAAAATATACTAAGCATGCAAACAATAAAAAAAGACAATAATAAAGAACAAGAACATTAAAAAGAGTCTTACCAATTGTAGCAAGACTTGGGGGTCGAATCTTGGCGGTTCGAGAGGAAAAGAAAGAGCGAGGGTTAAAGCAAGTGTAGCTCGCTTCTCCGGGAGAAAATTGTGTCAATATGGGGAGGCGGGCACCCTATTTATAATACCTCGGTACCTGAAATTTGGGCCTCTAAAGGGTCGATCGGCTCTAGGATAGAAGGGTCGATCGGCTCTAAATAAAGGGTCGATCGACGATGCGCGGGCGAAAAGGGCCGATCGGCTCTTCCAAGCAGGCGTCCTTTCCAAGGCGCGGCGACGGCGCAGTACGTAAGAATTTAATGGATTAGGGTTTTAGGGTTTCCCTAGGGTTTCTAATTAATATCAGCGGGCCGGTATTTGGACTACCTTTTTCGGACCGGGTACTATGGTAGCCCCTGGCGACGCTTCTTGTAAAACGAGTGGGTTCGACGATAAAAAAGATCCGTCCTGAAAAAAGGGATTTCAGGAGGTAAGGAAAGTGATTTTGCGAATGTGAGGTTGGGACTCGATCTGAGTCGCAAAAAAGATGACCGAGGTAGGTCAGCGAGCTGGACCCACGTCGAGTATACCTACGTATCCCAAAAGGAATCAAGCCAAGTCGTAGTTCGAAAAGGAGAGTCAAGTATAGTCTTGCCTTCTCAGTGAGAAAATATGTGGAAAAGGAAATTCAAGAAGTGTAGTCTTGATTTTAGTGTGAGAATATGTGGAAAGGAAATTCAAGAAGTGTAGTCTTGATTTTTCCGTGTGAGAATATGTGGAAAGGAAATTCAAGAAGTGTAGTCTTGATTTTTCCTTTGAAAATATGTGGAAAGGAAATTCAAGAAGTGTAGTCTTGGTTTTTCCTTTGAAAATATGTGGAAAGGAAATTCCAAGAAGTGTAGTCTTGATTTTCCTTTGAAAATATGTGGAAAGGAAATTCAAGAAGTGTAGTCTTGATTTTTCCTTTGAAAATATATGGAAAGGAAATTCAAGAAGTGTAGTCTTGATTTTCCTTTGAAAATATGTGGAAAGGAAATTCAAGTGTAGTCTTGATTTTTCCTTTGAAAATATGTGGAAAGGAAATTCAAGAAGTGTAGTCTTGATTTTTCCTTTGAAAATATGTGGAAAGGAAATTCAAGAAGTGTAGTCTTGATTTTTTCTTTGAAAATTGTATGTGATGGAACAAATCAAGTGTAGTCTTGATTTCTCCGTGTGAGAATATGTGGAAAGGAAATTCAAGAAGTGTAGTCTTGATTTTTCCTTTGAAAATATGTGGAAAGGAAATTCAAAAGTGTAGTCTTGATTTTTCCTTGGAAAATATGTGAAAAGGAAATTCAAGAAGTGTAGTCTTGATTTTTCCTTTGAAAATATGTGGAAAGGAAATTCAAGAAGTGTAGTCTTGATTTTTCCTTTGAAAATATGTGGAAAGGAATTTCAAGAAGTGTAGTCTTGATTTTTCCTTTGAAAATTGTATGTGATGGAACAAATCAAGTGTAGTCTTGATTTCTCAGTGTGAAAATATGTTGTGGAAAGGAAATTCAAGTATAGTCTTGATTTTCCCTTGAAAATTGTGTGTGATGGAACAAATCAAGTGTAGTCTTGATTTCTCCGTGTGTTGTGCAAATAAACCAAGTTTAGTCTTGATTCGCGTACGAGAGAAAGTGTATGGGGCAATGTGGGGAAAAAAAGCGTGTGGGAATTAAAAGCCAAATATTTGGTCATAGAAGTCACCCAAGATTTTGTACGGGAAGTCACCCAAGGTGGATAATTTTGACTTACGAAATGCGGGACGGACCCTTTGAAGGTGCGGGACGGACCCTTTGAAGATGCGGGGCGGACCCTTTGAAAATGCAGGACGGACCCTGCGAGATCTGAGACGGACCTTTGAAATGGAGGATAGACCTGCGAAATGCGGGACGGACCCTTTGATATGCGGGACGGACCCTTTGATATGCGGGGACGGACCCTTTGAAATGCAGGACGGACCCTTTGAAGATGCGGGAGGACCCTTGAAATGGAGGATAGACCTCGAAATGCGGGACGGACCTTTTGAAAGTACGGGACGGACCACTTTTGAAATGGAGGATAGACCTGCGAAATGCGGGACGGACCCTTTGATATGCGGGACGGACCCTTTGAAGGTACGGGGCGGACCCTTTGAAGATGCTGGGGCGGACCCTTTGAAGATGCGGGGCGGACCCCTTGAAATGGAGGATAGACCTGCGAAATGCGGGCGGACCCTTTGAAAGTACGGGACGGACCCTTTTGGAATGGAGGATAGACCTCTGAAATGCGGGACGGACCCTTTGATATGCGGGACGGACCCTTTGAAGGTACGGGACGGACCCTTTGAAGATGCGGGACGGACCCTTGAAATGGAGGATAGACCTACGAAATGCGGGGGCGGACCCTTTGAAAGTACGGGACGGACCCTTTTGAAATGGAGGATAGACCTCTGAAATGCGGGACGGACCTTTTGATATGCGGGACGGACCCTTTGATATGCGGGACGGACCCTTTGAAGGTACGGGACGGACCCTTTGAAGATGCGAAGCTGTAGGCGCAAAGGACTTAGGCTCTTGTTTGCGATGAAGAATAGTTGTGTGAATTGATTGGGATTATTATGGCTTCTGGTAGAAGAACCAAGCGATTAAAAGATTGGGATAATCATTGCTAAGGCTTAGAGGGGAGTCTTGTCTCCTAGGCTTAAGGCTAGGGTTTTAGAGAGGCATTGGTCACATAGGCTTAAGGCTAGGGTTTAGAGAGGTATTTGTCACCTAGGCTTAAGGCTATGGTTTAGAGAGGTTTTGTTACCTAGGCTTAAGGCTAGGGTTTAGAAAGGTATTTGTCACCTAGGCTTAAGGCTAGGGTTTAGAGGTATTTGTCACCTAGGCTTAAGGCTAGGGTTTAGAGAGGTATTTGTCACCTAGGCTTGAGGCTAGGGTTTAGAAAGGTATTTGTCACCTAGGCTTAAGGCTATGGTTTAGAGAGGTTTTTGTTACCTAGGCTTAAGGCTAGGGTTTAGAGAGGTATTTGTCACCTAGGCTTAAGGCTAGGGTTTAGAGAGGTATTTGTCACCTAGGCTTAAGGCTAGGGTTTAGAAAGGTATTTGTCACCTAGGCTTGAGGCTAGGGTTTAGAAAGGTATTTGTCACCTAGGCTTGAGGCTAGGGTTTAGAAAGGTTTTGTCACCTAGGCTTAAGGCTAGGGTTTAGAGAGGTATTTGTCGCCTAGGCTTGAGGCTAGGGTTTAGAAAGGTTTTTGTCACCTAGGCTTGAGGCTAGGGTTTAGAAATGTATTTGTCACCTAGGCTTGCTTGAGGCTAGGGTTTAGAAAGATTTTTGTTACCTAGGCTTAGGGCTAGGGTTTAGAAAAATTTCTGTTACCTAGGCTTGAGGCTAGGGTTTAGAAATGTATTTGTCACCTAGGCTTGCTTGAGGCTAGGGTTTAGAAATGATTTTGTTACCTAGGCTTGCTTGAGGCTAGGGTTTGTAGAGATTTTGTTACCTAGGCTTAGGGCTAGGGTTTTACATTTGTGGTAAGTCTGAACAAGCAGAGTTTGAGCGAAAGGTTATGGTTTAAACTAGGCGGAGGCCGAGAAGGTGGGATTAGGTGAGTTTGATGTCCGAGAGATAAGGGCCGAGTCATCTTGAGAGTCACGGAGATACGTTTTGATAGATTTGAAGAGTTTGAAAATTTGTGGAGACCAAAGAGTGATTTTTGTAAACAAGGTACCAAGGAGGGACGGTATTTTGAAAGCATGTTTATTTTGATAAGGAGGCCTTATGATTAATTATATTTTTAACTCCGACTCAAAAGAGTTTGCCACACACGCTGATCTTGATGACAAGGATGCCCTTCAGTGCTAGATATGACTTTCATTAGACTCAGATTTTGTTTTCAAGCACGTAGTCGAGCCCATTTTTGTTGAGGAGCCCTAATGTTTGATGAAGTGACCTTGGCGGGAGTCGATTGATGATGAATGGCGAAGCCCCAGTTAATGATGCAAAGCAAATTTGAAGGGAATGGCGAAGCCCCCGTTGTGATGACGAGCAAACCTGAAGAGAGCCTGAGAGAACGGCTTAACAAAAGCCCCGGCTTGGAGATATTCAATGCATCCCTATTTGCGGGCAGAGTCATCTTGTGGCCACGGGCGACCCCTCGTTTCGAACAATGGTCAATCGATCGCTGGACAAGACTCGGAAATGTATATGTGCAGGGCGCATTTTTCGAAGGTGGGAATGGATCCCGAGTTCGTGTATGACACTCTCGCTTTTGGGTCTGACTCTTTTGGGAGAGTATAAGCATCACAAGGTGTGGAAAAGTGTATGGAAGCCCTGCTTGACCAAGAAAGACGGTGTTTGGCTCTATTTTTCCTATGATGTAGAAAAAGAAGACTTGTCGAGACATTTGAAGAATTATTTTATTCAATTATATCTTGATTGCTCGTGAATGGACCTCGCTGATTGGTTTATCAAATTCCAATTATATAGGTAAACAAATGAATGTTTTTGATTAGAAGTGGAATTGGGCTTGTCTTTAGAAGGAGTAGGATGTTCCGTTGTTGCTTGCTTGCTTTGTTCGGTGGTAATTGTTCGTGCGGGCTGCCGTTGCATTGATCTCCTTCATGGGAAAAAGAATAAAAAATAGAAAAAAGATTGGGGTGGAAGAAAAGGTGGGAATTGATGATTATAACCCAAAGATTTTTTCATTCCTTCAAGTGAAGATTCTTTGTTCCTTTGTTCTCGCAAGCCGAGGGAGTAGTCCTGGCGCGTGTCTCTTGCTTTTACCGGAGTGCCGCCGAGAGGCACGGATGCGAAGCCCCAGTGAGACTTTTGCGGGCGGTGTTTGAGGAGTCGAATGAACGAATTTCAAGAATAGGACAAGTTCCCAAACTTTTGAGAGAATATGTAATATGCTCACGTAGGATAACAAGTGACTCAAAAATCTGAATATGCATTTCTTTTAAATAATCTTTTGAGAATGCCATCCGGTAGCGGTTGTAGCTGGTCTTTGGGTTGCGATCGACCATTGGATGATGCTTAACATGACCTCTTAAAGTGAGAGGTCGATTTGGGCCATTCTTTGAGAGGTTGGCTTGAGGGATGTGTTTGGAATTTCTAAGGTGAAGGGATTTTCTTGTTGCTGCTTCTTCAGAACCTCTAAGAGTGAGGTTAACTTTGATTTTGATAAGGTCAAGGGTGGTGATGGAATCCTCTAAAAGTGAGAGGATGGACTTTGGAATTGGTTTGCGGGATTTGTCCAAGAGGAAATTTTTGTTGCTTCTTCTCGCGAGTTTGTTGTGGTTTAGCAGGTAACTTGATCATGATAGGATCTTCACTCGACGTCTTATTTTCACAACCTTTGAGATGGGAGGTTCACTTTCGGAGTGATGGTTGTTTTTATTTTTTTTTTTTTTTATTTTTTTTTTTAAACACCCTCTTATCGAGAAAAGCCTTCGGATTTGTTTGCTCGCGATAGCCCCTAGTGTATGCCTTAGGATGGTTTTACCTTTTCCCTCTTGGGTTTGGAGGTGGTCCCTTCGAGGGAGCCCCTTGTATGAGTTTCTTTCTTAGGGTCTCAAAACTTGTCGATCTTGAAATGAAAGGGTATTATTTAGTGAGAATAAGGTTATGGCTTCCTATGGTGAGAGGTTTAAGCTTCAATTGCTACTGGATAGCATTCTCAAAAGAGTATTTAAAATAAATGCAAACTCAATTAACCGACTTATTAAGTAAGGCGAGAATAAATTAGGACCATAAGAAAGATATGTGAGCATATTCAATGAAAGCTTATCGATCAAATGGAAAATCAGAGGAGACGCGAGATTGGGGGGTTGGTGAGCCCCAAGTTCATATTCATGCAGCACTTGTGAAGGATAGGAACAACTCCTTGCATTTTCTTTAAATTGCAGTGGCGTGAGCAGCTATTTTCTGATGATGAGGAACAACGGTCTTTGTGCTTGTCTTGACCATGTGGAAAGGAGGTCAAGTGGGGGAGAGTGTATTTGGGGAAGTGTAGGCTCGAGGGAGCATAGGGGGAGTGTACAAGGAGAGTGCAGCGATAGTGTATGGAAAGTATATGGTGGAGTATGGGAAGAGTGTATGAGAGAGGATGTATAGAGATGGTGTATATAAGGAAGGGAACGGTGAGTTGTTTAGTCCAATCAAAGCATTCATTCATTGTTTACCTTGTTATTAGCCGGTGAGTTTATCAGTGAGATTAGCAATCAAATGATAATTATAAATAAAACAATCTTCTTGAAAGTAATGCGAGATTATGTCTCAAGTCTAGAGAGAAAAGAAAGAAAGACTCTTTATTATTGATGTAACTAGTCAATAGTGGACATTACATATCAATGCCCAAAATGAACATAAGAAAGACATACTAGAACCTACAAGACTGAATGAATCTAAATCTTCCTTTGGAGGCGAGGTTCCTTCATCAATGAGGCCTTGGGTCTTCCACTTGGTTGATCAATCTTTGAATTGAGCGTTTCGGTTGCACACATTTGTCAGTGGTATGCCCAGCGTACTTGTGGTATCTGCAAAACTTGGATGTATCTAAGTCTTCCTTTGGGTTAATAGGCTTGTAGTTCTCGAGCGGCTCGATCAAATTCTTTCCCACCAAAATGTCGAAGAACTCACCCACAGGCATTCCTAAGTCATCAAAATGTTCCTTTTTGATCTTCTTCTTGGGTATTGATGCCTTTAGTTGGTTGGTAGCCACAGCAGGCATCCTGAATGAGAAATTCTGATGTGTAGGACCATAAGGGGAACCATAAGCATGTGGATGATAGGGACCGGAATTGAATAGGGGAGGAACTCTTCTCAAGTATTCTGAATGTAAGATAAATGGTCTTTGCTCAATTTCATGCATGTCTTTGAGGAGGTTGATCACTCCCAACCTCATGTTTGAGACTTCTTTGAGGGCTTCAATGCTTTTCTCCCGGAGACATGATGTGGAATTACTGTAAAAACATATGGCGGAGTCAAGCCAATGAGTTGAATTAGAATCATAATTAATCTTAAGGCATCCTTGAGAAAATATTTGACCTCCACAATTTTGAGAGTTTGGCCATTTGAAGTTGCCTACGTAACCCTTACCATTTAAGATACGAGTCTCGAGGTCACCGTAGTTCGAGGGGGCCCCGATTGATGATACAACCGGGGTTAAGTTTAGAGAAAGAGAGAGGATGAATGTAAAAGAGTCCGTTTGGTGAAAAAAAGAGAGGAAGATGACTCGATTCTTGGTCAAATATAAGTGAGGGTGATCTAGACGAGCTAATCGGACTTGGTAAGTTGGCTTAGGTAGGCCCTAGATGGTGGTTTGATCTATATGGGTCGAGAGAGGTTTGATCTAGGTGGGTCTTTGGGTGAAGGGTGCTAGAGATAAAGGATCTAAACTATGGATGGTTTTAAGGCTAAGGAGCAAGCTGCGGATGGTTCAAGAGATAAGAGGTAGAACATTGAAGGGTCCTAGAAATAAGGAGTGGACCTCGGGTGGTCAAAGGTAGAGTGGACCTTGAAGGGTCAAAGAGAAGAGGAGCGGACCTTGAACGGCCCAAGATATGAGGAGTGGACCTTGAAGGGTCCAAGAGATGAGGAGTGGACCTTGAACGGTCCAAGATAAGAGGAGTGGACCTTGAAGGGTCCAAGAGATGAGTGGACCTTGAACGGTCCAAGATAAGAGGAGTGGACCTTGAAGGGTTCAAGAGAAGAGGAGCGGACCTTGAAGGGTCCAAGAGAAGAGGAGCGGACCTTGAAGGGTCCAAGAGAAGAGGAAGCGGACCTTGAACGGCCCAAGATATGAGGAGTGGACCTTGAACGGTCCAAGATATGAGAAGTGGACCTTGAATGGTCCAAGAGAAGAGGAGCGGACCTTGAACGGCCCAAGATATGAGGAGTGGACCTTGAACGGTCCAAGATATGAGAAGTGGACCTTGAATGGTCCAAGATTGGGAGAGTGGACATAGTATACGAAGGGTCAAAGAGTGGACCTTGAACGGTCCAAGATAGAGAGCCGATCCTAGAGCGGTGCAGGTAGAGAGGTGTGGACTTTGAAGGGTCCAAGAAGTAAAGAGCGGACCTTGGAGGATCCTAGAAATGGAGAGTGGACTTCGGAGGGTCCTAAGAATGAGGAGTGGACCTCGGAAGGTCCTAAAAATGAGGAGTGGACCTCGGAGGGTCCTAAAAATGAGGAGCGGACCTCGGAGGGTCCTAGAAATGAGGAGCGGACCTCGGAGGGTCCTAGAAATGAGGAGCGGACCTCGGAGGGTCCTAGAAATGAGGAGCGGACCTCGGAGGGTCCTAGAAATGAAGAGCGGACCTCGGAGGGTCCTAGAACTGAAAGAAGCGAACACAGGAGGTCCTAAAAATGAGGAGTGGACCTCGGAAGGTCCTAAAAATGAGGAGCGGACCTCGGAAGGTCCTAAAAATGAGGAGCGGACCTCGGAGGGTCCTAGGAATGAGGAGCGGACCTCGGAAGGTCCTAAAAATGAGGAGTGGACCTCGGAAGGTCCTAGAAATGAAGAGCGGACCTCGAAGGGTCCTAGAAATGAAGAGCGGACCTCGGAGGGTCCTAGAAATGAAGAGCGGACCTCGGAGGGTCCTAGAAATGAAGAGCGGACCTCGGAGGGTCCTAGAAATGAAGAGCGGACCTCGAAGGGTCCTAGAAATGAAGAGCGGACCTCGGAGGGTCCTAGAAATGAAGAGCGGACCTCGGAGGGTCCTAGAAATGAAGAGCGGACCTCGGAGGGTCCTAGAAATGAGGAGCGGACCTCGAAGGGTCCTAGAAATGAGGAGCGGACCTCGAAGGGTCCTAGAAATGAGGAGCGGACCTCGAAGGGTCCTAGAAGTAAAGAGCGGACCTCGGAGGGTCCTAGAAATGGAGAGCGGACCTCGGAGGGTCCTAGAAATAAGGAGCGGACCTCGGAGGGTCCTAGAAATAAGGAGCGGACCTCGGAGGGTCCTAGAAATGAGGAGCGGACCTCGAAGGGTCCTAGAAATGAGGAGCGGACCTCGGAGGGTCCTAAAAATGAGGAGCGGACCTCGGAGGGTCCTAAAAATGAGGAGCGGACCTCGGAAGGTCCTAAAAATGAGGAGCGGACCTCGGAGGGTCTTAAAAATGAGGAGCGGACCTCGGAGGGTCCTAAAAATGAGGAGCGGACCTCGGAGGGTCCTAAAAATGAGGAGTGGACCTCGGAAGGTCCTAAAAATGAGGAGCGGACCTCCTAAAAATGAGGAGCGGACCTTGGAAGGTCCTAAAAATGAGGAGCGGACTTCGGAGGGTCCTAAAAATGAGGAGCGGACCTCGGAAGGTCCTAAAAATGAGGAGCGGACCTCGGAAGGTCCTAGAAATGAGGAGCGGACCTCGGAGGGTCCTAGAAATGAGGAGCGGACCTCGGAGGGTCCTAAAAATGAGGAGCGGACCTCGGAGGGTCCTAAAAATGAGGAGCGGACCTCGGAGGGTCCTAAAAATGAGGAGCGGACCTCGAAGGGTCCTAGAAATGAGGAGCGGACCTCGGAGGGTCCTAGAAATGAGGAGCGGACCTCGGAGGGTCCTAGAAATGAGGAGCGGACCTCGGAGGGTCCTAGAAATGAGGAGCGGACCTCGGAGGGTCCTAGAAATGCATAGTGGACCTCGGAGGGTCCTAGAAATGAAGAGCGGACCTCGGAGGGTCCTAGAAATGAAGAGTGGAGAGTGGACCTCGGAGGGTCCTAGAAATGAAGAGCGGACCTCGAAGGGTCCTAGAAATGCATAGTGGACCTCGGAGGGTCCTAGAAATGAAGAGCGGACCTCGGAGGGTCCTAGAAATGAAGAGTGGAGAGTGGACCTCGGAGGGTCCTAGAAATGAAGAGCGGACCTCGAAGGGTCCTAGAAATGAAGGGCGGACCTCGGAGGGTCCTAGAAATGAAGGGCGGACCTCGGAGGGTCGTAGAAGTGAAGGGCGGACCTCGGAGGGTCCTAGAAATGAAGGGCGGACCTCGGAGGGTCGTAGAAGTGAAGGGCGGATCTCGGAGGGTCTTAGAAGTGAAGAGCGGACCTCGGAGGGTCCTAAAAATAAGGAGTGGATCCTAAAAAAAGAGGAATAGTTAAGCATTTTATTTACAAAGAACTTTTTATAGAACCTACTCTTGGTTGGAAGGGATACCCCTTTTTTGCAACTAACTAAATGTCCTAAAGTGGTGGATCCTAACGACTAACCGTCTTATATAGACATTTAATATGATGTTTATGAGAAGTACTACAGACCCACGATAGGACAAGATCAAGCATTCAAACTTTACATGTCCTCTAAAAGGAAATCAATTTTTTAGTGCTCTTAATCTCTCGATAGATCTTGACTTATCATTGATTCGCAGTGACTTAACATAAAGACCTTATTAATTGTCTATATAAAAAAGCTAGTCAAACCAACCGGTCACATGGAGTGTATTCCTAGTAAAGTGGGTGACACGAGGGTTAGATTTCAGGCTCCCATCGTGCAGCCGAAGCGCACTGATGAGTGGATGGCCAAGTGAGACTCGGAAGGGAGGCGACATGATCACCACACTTCCCGCACTTTGGCTTTTCCGAAGGGTTAAGGGTGTCTGTGCAGTGTGACACGGACTCTAGTGGTAGTGTGAGGTAAAAAGTCCAATTCTTTTTTTAAGAGAAAGAATTTTTTTATTTACATGAGATGCATGCATGCAATGCAACAGTTAAGAATAAAGAAAAAGAAATACAACACCATACAAGAGAACGAAAGTTTGACCCACTTAGTTTGAAAAAATTTCAAAACAGTCCCCAGCAGAGTCGCCACTGTGAATACCCCGTCCCGATGCAACGCGCATTCGGAGGTTTGAAATAATTAATTATATAAAGTCAGATCGAAATGGGATATTCATTTAGTGACACTCGCTTTTAAACCATATTAAAATATTAGTTTAATTTTGAGAGTCGCCACGCCACTTTGATATAGCCCAAAGCTTTGAAAAAAGGCTAAACAGTTAATTGGGTTCGGGGGTCAAGTTACAATAGAAGAAGAAACGCTATCACTCCTATTGCCCGACGGATCGGTCTTTCTAGCATGTGGGGTGTTGGTTGTGTGCGGTGTTTACGGGAATAGATAGAAGAAACGGGATCATGCATAAGGAGGAGGGGAGAGAAAGAATTAATTGATGATCACACCCTAGAACCTTTGAGTTAGGCCCTCGGAAGGTGCACTAATCAACGTTCATCCTTGGGGGATTGTTGATCATGGGACAATTATTACTAAGGTGGAAGGAAAGAAATAGTTCCTAGATCCATTGGGTTTCTTAGGGCGAAACCTTAGATCATCCTCGGCTATTACATATTTAAATATATTAAAACAACCCTAAATCTAGCATATATGGCATAAGCAAGAAATAAAGCAATTAAAATATACTAAGCATGCAAACAATAAAAAAAGACAATAATAAAGAACAAGAACATTAAAAAGAGAGTCTTACCAATTGTAGCAAGACTTGGGGGTCGAATCTTGGCGATTCGAGAGGAAAAAAGAAGAACTGAGGGTTAAAGCAAGTGTAGCTCGCTTCTCCCGGAGAAAATTGTGTCAATATGGGGAGCCGGGCACCCCTATTTATAATACCTCGGTACCTGGGCTGGGCCTCTAAAGGGTCGATCGGCTCTAGGATAGAAGGGTCGATCGGCTCTAAATAAAAGGGTCGATCGGCCAATGCACGGGCAAAGGGCCGATCGGCTCTTCTTGGCGTCCTTTCCAAGGCGCAGCGACGGCGCAGTGCGGAAGAATTTAATGGATTAGGGTTTTTAGGGTTTCCCTAGGGTTTCTAATTAATATCAACCGGGCCAGGTATTTGGACTACCTTTTTTCGGACCGGGTACTAACAGAGGCACCTAAAACGCCATCTCCAAGGTTCGAGGCACCTAAAACGCCATCTCCAAGGTTCGAGGCACCTAAGACGCTATCACTAGGAAAGCGATAAATCGCAATCATCCCAGACGGAGCGGATAGCCATCGAGCCGAAAATGGTCATTCTTATCCCAGCGGAGCGGATAGCCGTCGAGACCGAAAATGGTCATTCTTATCCCAGCGGAGCGGATAACCATCGACCGAAAATGGTCATCTCTTATCCCCAACGAGTTTCTCTCCGGCACCGATTGCAGGGGCTCGCTTTTCAGGTTCGAGGCACCTAAAACGCCATCATCTCCAGGGTCAAAGACCCGAACTACGACTGGCTTGATTCCCATTCGGGATACGTAGGTAGCCTATTGAATAGGTTCAGCCACCCGATCACTCGATCATCCTGCCAAATATGGAGCCTTA
The DNA here is from genome assembly GCA_022495995.1 of Adenophora triphylla var. japonica. Taxonomy (NCBI): domain Eukaryota; kingdom Viridiplantae; phylum Streptophyta; class Magnoliopsida; order Asterales; family Campanulaceae; genus Adenophora; species Adenophora triphylla. The sequence continues at coordinate 51,524 of JAFEMH010007956.1, read as the reverse complement.
CTCTTATCGACGACCAGCTTCCTTCGAAAGCGCCGTCGCCGAGGGGCTGCGTAAGTGCTCCAATTTGAGCTTGTTAGAATTTTCGTTAGAAAATTAACGAAAGTTATAACATTTCTAACAATTCCTAACATTCCTAACTTTTCTAACAAAGTGAGGGCAAAATGGGGATTGCCAAAAAAAGATAAACCAAGGAAAAGAATCAAAAAAGCAAAAGAAATAAGAAAAACCAAAAAAAGAAATGGGTTTGGAAACATAATCATTTGGTTAATTTGAATTTTAAAAAAGATTATTCCTCTTGTCCAAAGCCTGGAGCAGCATTTAATGAACAGTGCACGCTGCAGGTCCTATCCGTGCGGATGAGATTGCAATTTTCAGAGGACTATAAATTGAGCCCTCCAGTCACAAAAATAAGGAGGAACAAGAGCATAATTCACAGTATTTTGGCGAATATACTCGAGAAAACAGTGAGAATTCTATAAGAATTGTCACCTTTTTCTCTTGAATCTTCCCAACTTTCACTCACTCAAATCAAACCCAAACACTCTTACATTCAAAGTCTCAAACACTCATACATTCAAGCCAAAGCCCCAAAATACAAATAAGATAGGTATAACCTCCCTCTTCTTACCCTAAATCTTTCATCCATGCATGCATTTTCAAACTACAAAATGTAGTTCATTCATCTTCTTGTCTTAGATCCAAGAAGATCACCATGGAAGTTCATCTCCATGGATGATCTTCTACAAGGATCAAAATTGTTTTCAAGTTCTCTTACTTTCTTGCAAAGAAAACACATTTTCAAAACCCTAAAAACCATTTTCAAGCATCAAATCTCATTTTCAAAGGATAAAAATCCCCTTCCCAAGCAAATGAAATGCTTAGTCCTAATGTACCCCAAGGATGGTTTGGTATAGTTGATTCACCACTAAAATGTCAAGTGATCACTAACCAAAACCTAGGGAAATGGGGACAAGCATGGATGCAAAACCCCCCTTAAAATCATATTTTCTTTCTTGAGAAGTTCTTTGTCAGTAGCAATTTTCCAAGATCCCAGTCCATTGTGTTAATTTTTGGACACAGATAAACTTGGAATTTGGTGTTGACTACAAAACACTTTTTGTAGCCAACATCCAGAGCTTTCCAAACATATTTTTACTTTATTTTTTGGGTGAGTAAAACACTCATCAGCTTCTGGAAATCCAGATTGCATATCTGAGATTTCCAGAAGGTTTTGACCCCTCAAATCTTCTCCAAAATGGAAAATTCCTTCGCACAAATCTTATTTAAGGTGTCTGGAACAACTTTCATTCTCTGAGTTTATCCAGATTATGAAGTTTTAAGACCCTTGAGTCCATTTCAAAATCAAAGGTCCACTGCCTTTTTCATTCTGGCAGAAGTGACTCTCAACTTCAAAAGGTCTTTTGAGTACCAAATCTCAATCCAAAAATCTTCCAAAAAATCATGGGATCAGTTTAAAGTCTTAAAAAGATATCCCAATTTTTACTTTTCTGAGTTTCAACTTATTTTGGCCAAAACACACACACACACACACACAAATGATTTTCAGCTTGGAAGACTCGTTTTACGAGGCATTCCGGGTGCACACTAACGTCCTTCCCGGCGTGTAACATGACCTCCGAACCCAAATCTCTGATCTCGGGCATTTTTCAAAGTTTTGGCCCTTAAAACAAAAATGGCGTGGCGACTCCGTTCTTTTTCTCGGGTTTTATTTGGTTTTTTTCAAAGAAACGCGAAAAATCGAATTTTTTCCCGCGAAATGGCGACACATCATCACACCGACGGTTATAACCGTCGGAAACCAAAAAATTTACCGTCGGATATGTCCGTCGAAAATCTAAACCCTAAACCGACGGATATGTCCGTCGGTAATGAGTTTTATTTTTTTAATTTTTTATTATTTTCCGACGGATATTTCCGCCGGAAATTAGTATTATTTATTTTTTTTAATTAATTTACCGACGGAAATTTCCGTCGGTAATCTGGCCAGATTTTTTTTAAAAAATTCTGTTTTATTATTAAACCACCTGTAAAAGGCTGTAAACCTGTTCAAACAACCTGTTTTAAACAAATACAATTACAAACTACAAACACACACAAACAACCTGTTTCGCTTGTACATCAAATAAAATACATATGTTTGTCCAAATCAAGCGACAGGGGAAGGGGAAAGGGGAAACGGCCGGAGAAAGGGGAAACGGCCAGGGAAAGGGGAAACGGCCGGGGAAAGGGGGAAAGGGAAAGGGGAAACGGGAAACGGGGAAAGGGGAAAAGGGAAGGGGAAACGGCCGGGGAAAAGGGGAAAGGGAAAGAGAAACTACATATGTTTGTTTGTTTGTTTAATTACATGTCAATGAAAATTCATGTTTAACAACCACGGCGCATTTCCGCTACCGCTACCACCACCATGCATGTATAAACCTATCAAGATATTAATTAAAAAATAATATATCAATATATATACAAATAAAAGACAATAATAAAATGTAAACATTATATATATGACATTTACAATTAAATAATACTTGCAGCCCTTTGGGAGAGATAGATATTTTCATTTTTCCTTCCTCATTAATAATTGCGTCCAAATTAACCCGCCGGATGGTTCACTACGTCCGAACCAGTAGATCCCCTCCCTCCCGTCCTTGGTGAAACAAGACTATGGACAAAACCCGCAACCTTCCTTCTCTTTGAACGATTGCCACCTCGACCCGACATATCTAAACTAGTATATTATATATGTAGACAGAAAATATTATCAAGTAGAACAAAATTTAAATAGTAGGAAGCATTCAAAATAATGACTACATGTCCAAGCAAATTATGGAGTAAGATGTTTGCAGCCAATATACACTATGTGAAAAGAGTCCCACTACCACCATCACTACTACTACCACCACCACTACGTACTACCACCACCACTATTACCACTACTACCGCTACTACCACCACTACTACCACTACTATTACTAATACTACTACGTATACCACCACTACCACCACTACCACTACCACCACCACCACAAAATTAACAAAATAGAGAGGGGTAGAGAGAGAGGGTTTACATTTATAATGAGCTGGAGTGGAAAATATCAAGTCTTTTGCACAAGCATTTGGCCCAAAGATTGAAACTTTGAAAGTAGATTTACTATTATAATTGGTAAATCTACTTTCAAAGTTTCAATCTTTGGGCCTAATGCTTGTGCAAAAAACTTGAGATTTTCCACTCCAGCATAACCCCATGGTAGTGGTTGTACGTGATAGTAGTGGGGTTGGCTTCTATCCCATCCCGAAATACACGTATGAATTGCAAATATCACTTTGTCTACTTGCTTTATAATCGAAAATCAAGAAATTTTGGCAGCATAACCCCATGGTCTCCAAGTGCACGACGTAGACTAGGTCAATCAAACACTATCGATTAGAATCGACAGTGTGTAATCAACCATGTCTAGTATACACTCAGAGACCAATAGAATTAATGCAACCGAAATATTTCAACTATCGACTATTCAAGCAATTTTAATAGACAATAATGATATTTATATACTCCCTCCGTCCCGCTAATATTAGCACACTTTCCTTTTTGGGCGTCCCGCTAATATCCGCACACTCCCAAAAAGGAAACTTTATATTAATAAAATATTCACCCAACCCCACTCATTTTCTCTCCTACATTATTTTAATACTCACAACACCATTATAATTTATTACACCCTCCACTCATTCTCTCTCCACTCATTCTTTTACACTCACAACATTTTATTAAAATATCATATTCCTTAATTCCCGCGCAAACAGTGTTTGTGCTAATATTAGCGGGACGGAGGGAGTATATACATATATGTATATTTTTATTTTTATTTTTATTTTTATTTTATTTTTTATTTTTTATTTTTTATTTTTTATTTTTTATTTTTTATTATTATATTTATTATTATTATTATTATTATTATTATTATTATTATTATTTATTATTATTATTATTATTATTTTTTACTTATTTATTTATTTTTTTCCAACAACCTTTTCACACGATGACATTCAAATTAATGACTACATGTCCAAGTAAATTATGGAGTAAGATGTTTGCAGTTTGCATTTAAATAGTAGGAATCATTTATTGTCCAAATGAAGAGATAGATGTAATATTACATAGCATGTAAAGAGTAACCAAGTAAAATTGAAAATCATGAGATAGATATAATATTACAGTGATAAGTGATATAAAATGTAAACATTATATACAAAACATTATCTGAATTAAAACTAAACTGATTCATTCACTACAATCTTGATCACTATCACTACAAAATTCAATTTCTTCTTCACTAGTTTCCTCGTCGTCGTCTTCTTCCCCATCTTCAACATCGGACCTAGATATATACCCTTCTCCTTCCTCATCCTCCACATTGTCATCATCGATTTCATTGAAAGTGACTTCCTCCCCTAGTGGACGGGTGTTTTCGGTCATTAATGCTTCATCCTCGACATTATCATTCAAGGAAATAATCAGAGCAAACAAGTTCATTGCCGTTTGAGCAAAGGATTTTCTGTTTAATAAGAATTTTTTTCAGTTTCACTGTCCTCCTCTCTAAGGATCTCAAGTGATGTTTGAGATCCTTAGAGAGAAAGAGGACAGTGAAACTGAAAAAACTCTTATTAAACAGAAAATCCTTTGCTCAAACGGTAATGAACTTGTTTGCTCTGTCTTCCTTGATCAAAGAAGACGAATTTTGATAGCGTGGGTGAAAAAGGCTCTCATCTTATTTATATTTTAAATAGAGTTGTACCTCAATCAATTTAAAGCCTAATTAACTACCAATTAGGTATAATGAAGAGCCACTTCCAAAACCCAGCTTGATAAACTAGTTAGAAAATGCAAACAACCTAAATCGGAGGACCAATCAAGCATCAAACATTCAAATATTTGAAAATTCACACAAATACCAATCAATAATCAGAGTGATAAGATTAGTTCAAATAAGGGATAACCAAAGCTCCTGAGCCTCTTATTCAAATAATTTCCCATTCCATTATCCCTAATATCTATAAACAAACAGCAAGTTCATATAAAAACCAACTCCTTGTGCAATTTCAACATTTGTTTAATCCGTAGGCCCCTCGCACATAAGACACATTGATAACACAAACATACATTTTTAATACCTCAAACCCTACATTTGTGAATACCCCGTCCCGATGCAACGCGCATTCGGAGGTTTAAAATAATTAATCATATAATGTCGAATCGAAATGGGATATTCATTTAGTGACACTCGCTTTAAACCATATTAAAATATTAGTTTAATTTTGAGAGTCGCCACGCCACTTTGATATAGCCCAAAGCTTTGAAAAAAGGCTAAACAGTTAATTGGGTTCGGGGGTCAAGTTACAACAGAAGAAGAAACGTTATCACTCCTATTGCCCGACGAATCGGTCTTTCTAGCATGTGGGGTGTTGGTTGTGTGCGGTGTTTACAGGAATAGATAGAAGAAGCGGGATCATGCATAAGGAGGAGGGGAGAGAAAGAATTAATTGATGATCACACCCTAGAACCTTTGAGTTAGGCCCTCGGAAGGTGCACTAATCAACGTTCATCCTTGGGGGATTGTTGATCATGGGATAATTATAACTAAGGTGGAAGGAAAGAAATAGTTCCTAGATCCATTGGGTTTCTTTGGACGAAACCTTAGATCATCCTCGGCTATTGCATATTTAAATATATAAAAACAGTCCTAAATCTAGCATAAAGGAACAATTAAAATATAATAAGCATGCAAATATAATAAGACAATAATAATAGGGAACAAAAATATTAAAAAGAGTCTTACCAATTGTAGCAAGACTTTGGGGTCGAATCTAGGGCGATTCGAAGAGAGTAGGAAGAACTGTGGGTAAAACAAGAGTAGTCTCGTTTCTCCCGAGTGAATTGTGTGTTGAGAATGGGAGCCGGGCACCCCTATTTATAGTGCTTCGGTACCTGGGCTGGGCCAGCTGAAGGGTCGATCGGCCCTAAAATAAGGTTCGATCGGCACAAAAATAAAGGGTCGATCGGCCTTAATTTAAGGTCCGATCGGCACTTAAAATAAGGTTCGATCGGCCTTTATAGTGGATAAAGCTTATCTTAAACGAATTGGGCCGATCGGCCAACTATTGATCTTGAGCCCATCCTTGGCCCAAATGGCCTTGAATGGCCTTCCTCCTGGCCGTGCCTTGCTCCTTTGGCCAGCAATTCCTTGGTGCTTGGCCTGGCCATGAAGTCCAATTCCCTCGGCCACAATTGTTACAAATTAACAATTGTTATTCGTTTCGTCCCGCTATTTTGCAGTCGCACTTTGACCACTCTAATGACTTCTTTTGCACTTCGCTCTTTGGGATTTTATACTTCAATTAATCCCAGGAATTTTTATATATCAAATTCGTCCAAAATTTCCATATTTCCCGTTTAGTCCCTGAACTTTCCATAAATTCCGATTTGGTCCAAAAGCTTCCAAATGCCATTTTAGTCCCAGATTTTCCCGAATTGCACTTCAGTCCCTGTACTCATTAAAACACTTTTTTCGGACCGGGTACTAACAACATTTCTAATTGCACATACACAAACACACAATAAACAATATCGTATTTGTTTTAGGATAATGAATATATTCACTAACTAACGATAAATATTTTATATTTATCGAAAAATTAACAAGTAACAATTCAAAACCAAATCAAAACCTGAGAGTGACGGCGATGAACGGCGAGCGAGGGCGAGGAGGAACGGCCTTCTGAGATGTGACTGATGAGTGAGAGAGAAAGTGAGTGAGAGAGAGAAATCGAGTGAGAGAGAGAACGATTGAGAGAGAGAAAGCGAGAGAGAGAGAGAACGACCGGCGACCGGCGACGGCAAACGGCGATGGAAAGAGACGGCGGCGACGGCGTGTTCTTGGCGAATTACTGATGAGAGAGAGAGAAAGTGAGAGAGAGAAATAGAGTGAGAGAGAGAAAGCGATTGAGAGAGAGAAAGAGGACTTACCGGCGATGGCGAGGTCGGCGGCGACGGCGACGGCTTGGCGTTGGCGTTAGGGTTCGCGAACACTGAGGAAGGAACGAAGAGGCGTAATAAAACGTAATAAAAATGAAGCGTAATTAAAAATGGGGAGTATTCGTGCATATATATATGGCTTTGTTACCGACGGACGGAGTCCGACGGTAATACCGACGGACCATGTCCGCCGGAAATACCGACGGAAATACCGACGGATTACACCGATTACCGACGGACAAAACGAAATTTTAAAAAAATAAATTCCCGGTAAATTAAAATAAATTTCCTTCGGTAAATGAGAATTTTCCGTCGGTAATACCGACGGACTACGTCCGTCGGTAATGACCCTGTTTCTAGTAGTGACTGTCTAGACACTAAGCAGGGAATGTAGAAAGACGACAAAGGTAGCCTCGGAACCCTCACTATATAGGACTTCTGAAATGTCCTACGGGTCTGCAACCTCCAGTGAGGCACCCACCAATAAATATCCGAGGTAGACAGCCGAGCCATCATCAGCTCCCAGCTGCCCTGATCCTGTTGTCTCGGTGCACCCCTCCGAGAAATTACCCAATGACACTGAGTAGGAAAAGCCCCAAGTAAAGCCCCGAGTCTCTCCTGCAACCATAAAGTCAGTACAGCTGGGCTCCCAGACCGCATGAAAAGGTCCCCCTAGCCATCCTGTCAATGCCGTGTAGAGTCTCTCCCAAAATCAGTGGGACAATATCTATCCCATCCCTACAATCTCTGACCATGTCCAAAAGACCGCTATGGCACACTCCGAAGGACTCGGCAGTGAATAGGAAAGAGAATACGCAGAGAATGAAGGCATCCATAGATACCGTGGTCGCAGCAGTACCCGGAGACATGAATCTGCTCGGAATGTCAGAAATGTCGATCCTATCAGGAGCTATCATCATCCCTTCGGCTTCTTCCGGAGGAATTTGCAGAAAAGATGCCAACTTTTTGGTCACTGGCAAGTCCCCGGTCGAAGGAATCGAAATGACCTCAATTTCTGGACCCCCAATCAATGCCCGGAAATCTTCGAAGGTTGGAACAATTTTGTTGTAAGAAAAGCAGTAAACGTGTCTCCGGACGTCCCAAAATCTCGCTGCTGCTCTCAAAAGGTCCCAATCGGGTGGGAGATCCTTCAAATGCCATAAAGATTTGATTTTGAAGGTGTTGTCGAAAAGCCCCTTGTGAGATTGGAAGTTATGTCTCATCCAAGACTGGAGGTTGGAAAGAAAACGATCTCTTTTCCCTTTTTGCAATCGGACCGGTTTCTCCATGGCAGTGATTGGACTCAACAATTTTTTGGTTGAAAATATGCTTTGAAATTATCTGGGAATGGCCAAAGTTGGAAATAGAATGAAAAAAGACCCCTCCTTGGTTTATATGCAGAAAATCAGTTCAGACACGACACCAAGCCGTGCGGCCTCATTTTCCCAAGGCCTAGCCGGGCGGCTTCATCCACTTCTGCAGAAAAAAAATCTGCAACAGCCAAAGCTGCTGCCCAAGTGGGATTCTCACCCCACTTTCTCAATAAAACCTGCACAAAAACATTCCCAAACACCATTCATACATTCATATACCACCATAACACATTCCGGCTCAATTCTCGCCCCATTTCCATGCAAAAAACTGCCTTGAGGCTCAAATAATTTGCAAAATAATAAAATACCAATAATAACAAGAAAAAAAAAGAGATCATTACATGTTTTTGCCTCATTGGCTCCCAAATAAAAAAAATAATACAAAGTGTGCATCATTTGTTCATTGTTTTCTCTCTCCCTTTTTAAGTGTATACCAAAAGAACCCTAAGCCTCCGACTCATCGTCGCTGCTCAGTTCGTAAAGCTCGGGGTCCCTTAGCAAGTCTTCAACATCGCTCACGGCGGTCAAGTTGACGGGCACATGCTCGTACTCCGCCAGCTGCTCTAAGATATCATTATTAGGTCCTTGCCCCCGAGGCACGCCACTGGTAGAGGATGAGTGGTACCCTGAGGCTGATGATGTAAAAGCTGTGCTCCCGACTTGCCTCCTCTTACACTCAGGCTCCTACGCATTTCCCGTCACCCTCGATGCGCAAGCCAGCTTCCTCAAGAAAGACCAAGTTAGCTGCTTCCAGCCCCTAATATGCCGCACCAGAGTGTCGTAAGTGTGACCAGGGACCTGGGAGAAAAAGAAAAGCTCAGAAAATCTCAGGAAAAGATCCAAAATCGCAAAAGTAGCCTGAACAGGAAAAGAAAAGGCCGAAAAGAAAAGGGATCCAGATTTACTTATAGTGCTGTCAGCCGACAAAGTAAAGTAAACTTAGCATCTTTCATGGCTGGAACAGGCACCATCAGCCTCCTCGGTACCCCATTCACCACATAAGATAGGTGGGCTGGAGGAATATGTGGATCAGTCGGCTCTGCCTCCCCGTACCCCTGCGCAGCAGCTATTTTCACCAACCTCTGTGGCGTCCTCAAACGCTCCTCCATAAAGGTGGCATACAGAGTGGCATGATCAAAATAATCCTCCGCAGCCAAACCAACCTTATACCTGTCCCTCTCATCCTCTGACCAGTGCTTGGCTGCAGCATGAAAGGAGGAAGATCATGAGGAGTAATCGCGCCCAAAGGAGGGACATGACCGTGCTGCCTAGAGAACCGGTCCCCCAAGTAGATAATGTCACAGGTCAAGCCTGTCAACCACCTCCTCTGCCGAGTCACAACTACGGCATCTCCCATAAGAGCCTCCAGATATCTCCCCCAAGGATAGAAGCTCACCCCCTCGCAACTGTCCCCGTTGATGACAGGCCTCACCATCTTGTAGTCAAAAGTGATCCGGGTCTTCCCGGTGAACTTGTCCCTAGCCTGACCTCTCCAGTGCACCATAGCCGGGAAGATAACGGGATCACTCTGCTGGTTCCAGGGAAAGAACCCAATCACCTCGCAAAACCAGACCTGCATGTCAGAACATAAAGGTAATTTCTCTCGTAAAATCTTGAGAATACAGAAAAAAGAAAAGAGAGAAAGGAAAACAAGAATACCTCCAGAGCGAAAGAAAAGCAATCCATTGAAGCAGCCTTGTTCCGGCTGTACAAATCCATAGCAAAGTAAAGCTCCGCCAATCCGGCCTCACCCCAAGAGACCTCCCCAACCGTGGCCAAGTCAACCAAAGAGTCCAACAGACAAATCATCGCCAACGTCCCATAATTGGCAAAAATGGTGACATATAGAGTCAACCACAAGAAAGCTCTCGCAAGCTGGTGAACAGTCACCTCATTAGCTGTAAATCCCTCCATGCACCTCAAAATCTAAATCTCAACCAATCGAGTCTCCATCCCTAGCCCCTTCGAACGGAGGTCAAACCCCACATAATCCCTGAACTCAGCCTCATAAATGTGATCCCTCTAGGTCACAGGCCGATCAGTGAACCTCAGGCCAGTAATAGCTGTAAAATCAATGGGAGTCACCGTAGCCTCTCCCCAGCCCAGATGGAAGCTGTGAGTGGTGTCCCACCATAAATCAGAAAGATCTTGGATCAGCCCCTTGCTCTTGGACATCACATGAATGCCTCGACCGATAGCCTTGACAAAAGAATGGAGATTCGTTGCCACCACTAGCTGCCTAGGATTGTGGCCATCCTTCTCAAAGTCGGGCATCCTCGCCCACAATTTCACCGCTATCTCAGCGGGTCCCCGTGATTTGCTCTCCTGCAGGTAAGCATAGCAAAGGTACATTAGTCCTTCAACTTATCTCAGAAACATGCATATATTCACAAAAAAAGTGCATACATTGCCAAAGAAAAGCATTCATAAGAAGTTTTCTAGCATCATTTGCCTAGAACTTGTGTCTTTCATCATTTGAAACACGTCACCCCGAGCATATGCTCTCCCAAGCACAAAAATTCCAGTTTTCACAAAATTCTTTGCATATAAATTTTAATCTTTCAAAATGGCATGCATGAATCATTTTAATCGTCCAAAATCTTGTTTTCACATCCATGATCAGGAGTTGACCTAGTTCTAGCACATGCAAGAACTCCATTCCCTCTTAGGTCTTATTTTTCTCACTTTATTTTCAAAAATGAGTCATTCTCATATTTTTTCAAATAAATTGCACATGCATGATTATCCATATACTTAGACCCGTAGGTCAATTGTCAAGTCCATAAAGTCATCAACAAAATCACAAAGAAAATCCAAAAATTCCCAAAATTCGAGTCTAGCCCTAATCAATCAAAAATCAATCAAAATTGATGAAATCGAGTAAATCGATAGTGCTTACCCCAATCGATTGAGGTTTCATGGACTTGTGCTCCCTTTTACCGGGATAAAACTCAGAGGTGGGCACCACGAAGTCATACTTCCGCTCGATCCTCACGAACTCTCTCCGCCTCAACCTCGCGGCTTGTGACAAAGTCCGATGCGCTTGGCGAGGCAAAATGCTTCCTCCTTGGTCCATTTCAAGTAATAGGAAGCTAAAGATTTGAAAGCCTTGGCATTTCTTTCTCTTTTCTCTCCTCTCTCCTCGACCAAACAACAGCAACAATGGCTGATGTTGCCCACTTCCCCTTCTATTTAAACAATCTGGTAAAATTAGGTTTCAAGCCGAGCGACTTCTTTTTCCCCATCTCATGCCGGGTGGCTTCATTCGCCTCAGACTAAATTTACATTTTTGCCCCTGGACTTTTCATTTAAGCAAAAATCTCCTGTTATTTCCAAATGGAATAACGTTTTCTCCAAAGATTCCCCGTTATCTCCAAATGGAATAACGTTTCTCCAAAATTTTCCCGTTATCTCCAAATGGAATAACGTTTTCTTCAAAAATCTTCCGTTATCTCCAAATGGAATAACGTTTTCTCCTAAAAATCTGAGTTATCACCAAATGGGATAACGTCTCTTACTCTTACGAGAAATCTCCGTTATCGCCAAATGGGATAACGTCTCCTCCGAAAAATCTCCGTTATCGCCAAATGGATAACGTCTCCTTCGGGAAATCTCCGTTACCGCCAAATGGGATAACGTCTCCTACGGGAAATCTCTGTTATCGCCAAATGGGATAACGTCTCTTGCGAGAAATCTCCGTTATCGCCAAATGGGATAACGTAAGGTGACAGCCTCCGAATTGTCAAATTCCAGCTTTAGCTACCTCTATCTCCACGATAGGGACGTAAGCTATAGCTTCTTAAGGTGACAGCCTCCGAATTGTCAAATTCCAGCTTTAGCTACCTCTATCTCCATGATAGTGATGTAAGCTATAGCTTCTTAAGGTGACAGCCTCCGAATTGTCAAAATTCCAGCTTTAGCTACCTCTATCTCCACGATAGCGACGTAATCTATAGCTTCTTAAGGTGACAGCCTCCGAATTGTCAAAATTCCAGCTTTAGCTACCTCTATCTCTGTGATAGCGACATAAGCTATAGCTTCTTAAGGTGACAACCTCCAAATTGTCAAATTCAAGCTTTAACTACCTCTATCTCCGCGATAGCGACGTAAGCTATAGCTTTTTAAGGTGACAGCCTCCGAATTGTCAAAATTTCGAGGATCCTAGACATGTTCCTAACTCTCTAGTGAATCCTGAACTACGATTACAGCTTGATTCCTCCGGGATACGTAGGTAGCCTTTTCAAAAGGTCCAGCCATCCGACCACATTGGTCACCCCCTTCCTTCACCACTCTTCAGTGGTGCGTGAGCCTTTCAAAAGGTCCAGCCATCCGACCACATTGGTCACCCCCTTCCTTTACCACTCCTCAGTAGTGCGTGAGCCTTTCAAAAGGTCCAACCATCCGACCACATCGGTCACTTCCTTCATTTGGCATATCTCCAGCAGGACCAGCCATTCGACCTCTTAGGTCACTTCCTTTCCATCTTCATAGTAAGGGACCAGTTTCTCTTCGCCATTCCCCAGTGGATTCTGAACTACGATCATGGCCTGATTCCTCCGGGATACGTAGGTAGCCTACTTTAGGTTCAGCCAATCTGTCACATATGACATCCTTTCCCCAGTGGATCCAGAACTATGATTTGGCTTGATTCCTCTTCAGGATACGTAGGCAGCCTTCCAAAAGGTTCAGCCACTCGACCTCCTTGGTCACCCAATCCCTATCCATCTCGGCAGTTCACCAGATTGGATTCTCATTTTTATCGACAACCCCACTTGCTTTGCAAGTACTGTTGCCGAGGGGCTTCTGTAAGTACCCAAATCTGGCTCATGCCTTCCGGTTAAGTTTCCTGGCAATTCCCCAAACTTTCATAAAGTTTAGGGGCGATTAGGGAATTTTTTCAAACTTTCCAAGGGAGGAAGGACCTGCTAGGAATTAAAATTCCAAGCAGGACCTCCCTGGAAAGAAGCCTCTAGCTGTCACCTTGCATGAATCTAGAAACATGCTGACACGATAGAGGATAACGCCGGGCGGCTTCTTTTGCCGCAGATTCACGCCGGGCGACTTCTTTAGGAAGCACAGTGCAGCCTATAAATAGAGGCCTCCTCTATTCATTTAAAAGGAGGAATTTCAGCAATGTTACTCTGCCCAAATTAAAACACGAATTTCCAGAAATCAAAATCACTCAAAACTCACCTCCCTCATATACAAATCCCATCCTAACCTATTCCTAAATAGGAAAATCCCCTTGGGAGATAGAGAGAACCACCATTGGTAATCTCTCATTCCTTTCCCCTTGATATACTCTTATTATATTGCTTTACTTACTATTTGTCACTTATATTCTTGTTACTTGCCATTTATATTGATTTATTGTCTTAAAGTTCTTATCTTTGCAATGTAAATCTCATATTCCCACTCCCCCTACACAAAGGATTCATTGGAGATCCTCTCCCAAGGATGAACAAGGTTCCACAAGTGGCTTGTTCTATGGAAGATCTACCACATGATGATGTGACGTCCCTTTACCTTTTTGCATAAAAATGCAATCTTTACTTATATTATGTCATCCCCTTCCCTTTGATCTAGCTTTCCAAGGATTGTCCACCTTATGAGGTCTTAAAGGATATAGGAAATGCCATAAAGATCATTCCTTTTACATTATTCCTCTAGTTTAATGATGTTCATTGTATTATTTACATTAAAAATGCAATCTTTACTTTAATGTCATTCTCCCCAAGTCCCTAAAAGATGGATCTCTCTCCGAGGATTGTCTAATAGCCTTTTAAGGCACGAAAGACATAGGATGAGTATAAAGATCCAATCTTTATACCCCTTTCCCCTAGTCCCTTGGTTCTTGGAGCATTTCGTGGTGAGGATCGGTTTAAAGACTCCATCTTTACATCGTTTCCATCACAAAAATGCCACAATCTTTGTCCCTTTTGAAAAATAACAAAACCCTAAGCCCTTGAATCCATCTACCATGAAGAGATTAGAAACATGAAATAAATTTACATAACTTAATGCGATTTGTTTGTTCGAAAAACGGATCTTCAAAGTGAATCTCAAAACGAATCTCAAAAACCGTTGATGAAGGTTTTTGATCTTCTCCTTGTTCTAAACCTTGTGATGAATCAACAATTGAAATCTTCAAGCTTTTGGTGATAGAGTAATCACCCTCTATCGGTAATCCACACGCGAACGGACTAAGAACACTTCTTGTTGGATTGCTAGATGATCCCCGATTGTTGAGTCAATATTCAACAATCAATGGCTATTTGGTAGAATGAATCTATGTAATTTCATCTTTGATTCGTAATCAAAATCAACCAATTAGTGTTTTAAAAAACTCTAATTTTCGTCACCTATGGCTGGGGTAAAAGGATTCTATTTATACTTGGTATAAGTCCCTAACCTTTAGGAAAAAGAGTCCTTTTCCCAAGCCAAAACGGGCTTTCAGCGCCACCAGGACGAGTCGTCCCCCAAGGCACGAGTCATGAGCATGAGTCGTGAGCACGAGTCGTCCCCTATTGCAAGCCCTCTGATACAGTCGTCCCTTCACAAGGGACGAATTGGGCCAACTGGGGATGAGTCGTCCCCTGACCCCAGATTTCACCCTTTTAGCCATTTTCAATCCGTTCGTTTGTGTGTGACCCTTTAGGAATTATATTTTATGTTGGTAGTGAGTTGAAACATCAACCTCACAAGACATAAGTGACTTCTAGCAATTCATTATGTCCACCCAATTAAATATAACATCAAAGCTTGATTCCTTGATAATCAAATGTCACAATCCCCCTTGTCCACGATGTCCTATTGAACATGAGTCATGGCCCATGTCAACTCACATGTTCAATGCTTTCTCGATTCCGAATATGTTGATAATCCAAATGCATTTGATCTCTATCAAATCACTTGAGTGTGGCCACACATTTCATCAACATCATTCATCGAGGGGCCCAAGCAAACATCTCTCTCAACGAGAGGGACAAATCTAATCTTGACTTATCATTCTTCCCTACAAGAATCCAATTGTGCCAACATAGCCCTTATTGCTATCCGATTAGAGATAGTGTTAGACTATATCAAACACAATGTTCATCATGTGGAAGATGATGATAATCTCAGGTTCAAAGGATTCAATGACACGACTATCATGGGATTTAATCATGATACATATGACTATAGACCATGTCATAAATCTCATCGGTAGGTCATGTCCAATACTTGTTCTCTAGTAAGTATCCATAAGTGTAACGTGCATCACATGCATATAATCATATCCATGATTATTCACTACCAACTTATACTAGTTATTCACAATAATTAGGGACGCAGTTCAATAAAATAAACATGTAAACATATAATTAACCAAATAAACTTTCTCTATAATAAATGATAAAGACGATTACATAGCGGTTTAAGTTATAAGTCAAACATAACTAAACGCCTAGGGCACTACACCAACAATCTCCCACTTGCACTAGGCTCCATCTATGTATCGTATGCCCATGGACCTCACATGACCATCATGCTTTGCTTGTGCGAGGGGCTTTGTAAGCGGATCCCCAATGTTATCATCGGTTGATACTTTGCATATCTTAACGTCTCCCCGATCAATGAACTCTCGAATGAGATGAAACGTCTAAGTATATGTTTGGATCGCTGATGTGACCTTGGTTCCTTTGCTTGCGCAATGGTACCATTATTGTCACAATAAAGTTCCACCGGATTAGTGATACTTGGAACAACTTCTAAGTCACTAATGAACTTCTTGATCCAAACTGCCTCCTTAGATGCATCAGATGCCGCTATATATTCGGCCTTGGTTGTATAATCGGCTATGGTACTCTGCTTGGAACTCTTCCAACAAATTGCACCTCCGTTAAGAATAAACACAAATCCCGACTGCGATCGGAAATCATCCTTCTCGGTTTGGAAGCTAGCATCTGTGTAACCTCTTACAACAAGATCTTCTTTCATCCCTCCAAAGATCAAGAATTCATTCTTAGTCCTTCTTAAGTACTTAAGGATCGTCTTGACTGCCATCTAATGGTTCTCACCAGGATCAGATTGGTATCGACTCGTCATGCTTAGAGCATACGAGATGTCGGGTCTAGTACAAATCATGGCGTACATGATAGATCTAATAGCCGAAGCGTATGGAACCTCATTCATCCTCTTTCACTCGTCAGTTGTCTTAGGACACTGATTCTTGCTAAGAGTAACACCATGACCCATTGGCAAGTTGCCTCACTTAGAATTTTCCATCTTGAATCTTCTAAGAACCTTGTCAAAGTAGGTACTTTGACTCAAACCAATTATCCTTTTAGATCTATCTCTATAGATCTTGATGCCAAGGATGTAAGCGGCTTCACCCATATCTTTCATTGAGAAACATTTCCCTAACAAGACTTAACAGTCTGAAGTGCAGGAATATCGTTTCCAATGAGTAAGATATCATCGACATACATGAAGAGAAATAGTACTACGCTCCCACTGAATTTCATGTATACACAAGGTTCATCTTCGTTCTCGACAAAACCAAACTCTTTGATCTTTTCGTCAAAACGAAGATTCTAACTCCTAGAAGCTTGCTTCAACCCATATATGGATCTCTGCAACTTGCACACTTTGTTAGAATTTATTGGATATACAAAACCTTCGGGTTGTATCATATACACATCCTTGAGTAACTTCCCATTTAGGAAATCCATTTTGACTTCCATGTGCCATATCTCGTAGTCATAATACGCGGCTATGACAATTAAAATTCTAACAGGCTTAAGCATTGCAACAGGCGAAAAGGTTTCATCATAGTCAACACCATGAGTCTGCCTATATCCCTTAGCTACAAGCCTAGCCTTGTAAGTATGCACCTTCCCATCCATGTCAGTCTTCTTCTTGAAGACCCACTTGCACCCTATGGTTTTTACACCTTCGGGTGGCTCAATCAAGTTTCAAACTTGATTATCCGACATGGATTGCAATTCGGATTCCATGACTTTTAGCCATTTCTCTTAATCAGGAGTGGATATCGCCTCTTGATAGGAAGTAGGTTCGTCATTTTCAATGACTTTCACTTCATTACTTTCCGACATGAGAAATCCATATCTCTCGGGTGCGGATCGTAACCTATCCGATCTACGATGGACTTGTGGATCTTGAACCGGTTCCACAACTCCTTGTGGATTTGGTTCAGTCTCTACTATCAGTTCCATGTTATTTTCGGGTTCTTTAATTTCTTCAAGATCAACTTTACTCCCACTAGTTCCTTTATTGAGAAACTGTTTCTCAAGGAAGGTACCATATTGAGCAACAAACACTTTTTTCTCATTGCGGTTGTAAAAGTAATACCCTTTGGTTTCCTTAGGATAACCAACGAAAATAACCTTGTTAGATTTAGGTGCTAACTTATCGGAGACAAGTCTCTTCACATAAGCTTCGCAACCCCAAATCTTCATGAAAGATAAACTAGGTTTTCTTCCATGCCACATCTCATGTGGGGTATTAGGAGCCAATTTAGTAGGGACTCTGTTCAGTGTGAATGCAACAGTCTCTAATGCATGTCCCAAAAAGGATATAGGAAGTTCTACGTGGCTCATCATCGAAGGAACCATATCTAATAGGGTTCTATTCCTCCTCTCAGACACACCATTCCATTGTGGTGTTTCGGGTGGAGTCAACTCTGAAACAATTCCACAGTTTTTGAGATGATTGTCAAACTCTTGGCTCAAATATTCTCCACCACGATCGGATCAAAGTGCTTTAATAGTTTTGCCAAGTTGATTTTGTACTTCATTTTGAAATGTTCTAAACATCTCAAACGACTCACTTTTGGACTTCATTAGATAGACATAGCCATATCTAGATAATTCATCAGTGAATGTAATAAAATACCGAAATCCTCCCCTAGCAATGCTGCTCATTGGTCCATATACATCAGTATGTATTAGGCCCAATAAGTCACTAGCCCTTTCACTACTCTTAGTTTAGGGTGGTTTGGTCATTTTTCCCAATAAACAAGATTCGCATATCTCATATGATTCATAAACATGTGAGTCTAACATACCATCCTTATGGAGTTTAGAAATGTGTTTCTCGTTTATATGACCAAGCCGGCAATGCCACATGAACGTGTTGTTCACGTCATTCGGTTTAGACTTCTTGTCCACATGGTAAACATTTTCAAAATTATTTTGTTTCTCATCAACATCAAGAACATAAAGGCCATTAAATGAATTTTCAATACCATAAAGCATATCATTCAAATAAAAATAAAACTTCTTATTCGCAATAAGAAAATTATACCCTTCATTATCCAAACAAGAAACTGAAATAATATTCCTACTCAAATCCGGAACATAGTAACAATTGTTCAAAATAAGTACTAAGCCACTAGGTAAAGTTTCATCAAATGTTCCTAGGGCTAATGCATCAACTCTTGCTACATTTCCCAGACGTAGGTCAACTTCACCTTGTTTGAGTAGCTTCCTATTCCTTAGTCCCTACACATTTAAACAAATGTTAGATCCACATTCGGTATCCAATACCCATGAACTAGAAATAGAAAGGAAAATATCTATCATATAGATACCTGAATCAGAAGCAATCGTATTACCCTTCTTCGCCTTTAGGCCTTCCTTGTAAGCCTTGCAGTTGCGCTTCCAATGACCAACCTCTTGGAAATGGTAGCAAACCGTATCCTTTTGAGACATTTTGGGAGCCTCTCCGGCAACGGCAACTTTTGCCTTAGGTTTAGCAACACTTTCTTTACCTTTGCCATATTTCTTGAACCCTTTACCTTTATTAACCATTAACACGTTTGTCATTTCGGGCTTCTTGATATTCTTCTCTGCGGTCTTAAGCATCGCATGCAATTCCGAGAGATTCTTATCCATGCCACTCATATGATAGTGGATTATAAAATGACCATAACTTTCAGGCAATGAATTCAACATCAAATCCGTGGTGAGTTCCAAACTCATCGGATTTCCAAGCCTTTCGAGACGCTCAATGTGACCCTTCATCTTAAGGAGATGAGCACCAACCGACTGCCCATTTTGCATCTTGCATGCAGTTAGGGCTTTAACCACATCATACCTCTCTTGTCTAGCTTGCACTTGGAACATTTCCTTTAAGCGCTCGGCTAGATCAAAAGCAGCTTCCATGTGCTCAAGGTCATTCTGAAGGGCCTTAGACATGGTGGCAAGCATAAGGCATGTCACATCATTAGAATCATCAACATGTTTCTTGTGAGCATCCTTATCTGCCCTTGAAGCATTGGCAGCAGGTGGAAGTGGAACGGGTTCGTCAAGAACGTACATTTTCTTCTCTTGCCTTAGAACAATTCTTAGGCTTCTGATCCAATCAGAATAGTTTGTACCATTCTCTTTGAGCTTGTCCTTCTCAAGGACGGATCGCAGTGACAGGGGCTGATTATTGTGAATTGCCATTACTACAATAAAATATGCAAATAATGAAACACATAAGTATCAACACATTTATCATCTTAGAGCAAATAATGTATTTCATAAATACTCCCACTAAATTATACATCTTCAAATACAAATATGTATCATATAATCATAGTAGGCTAAGATCCATGTTTCACTTGATTTTGGTTTAACTGAGTCAATGCCCGAAATCAAGCTATTTAGGTAGAAACATCAATCATATCATATATGACTCTTAGATCTTTTTATGAGATTTCCTTAGACATCATATGTCAAAAAACATATTTTAAATCTCATCTATGCCTTGAGTCAAATCTCATTTGAAAGCACCAATTAAGTCAAAACCTTTTCAAACGTAAGAGACATGGAACGATGCACCTAACTGAGTCAGAACTACATCAACCATTATCTCATCTTGATCACAATTTAAGATATGATAATGCACCCAACTGAGTCAAAACTACATCAAAATACCCTAAAATATCACAAGTGTTCTAATCAAGGAATGGCATAAGACTTAAATATTTAGAAGGTTTTACACATAATGACAAACATCGCATGGTTGTAACATAAATCTTATGTGTACATAATCATGAACATAGGGCTTCACAAAATTTCATACAAACACTTTGATCCAATTTTGAGAAATTACGAATCTACTTTAATCATATCGAATAGATCAACAACCAATGTGATAAACTAATCATATTAATCCATCAAAAATTATGACCATGACATATCTCATATACTTGTTTTTCTAAAGAACAACACACATAAAATCTAGATCTATTTCATATAGCATGGATAGCAATTAATCAAATTAAATCTAGCAAGCCAATTTCAATCCTAATCATGGCAAGACAAGGCTCTGATACCACTGTTGGGTTTTGGGATTACAAACGCAGCGGAAGAACTTTGAAAAACAACAAAACCCCAAGCCCTTGAATCCGTCTAGAATGAAGAAATTAGAAACATGAAATAGATTTACATACCTTAATGCGATTTGTTTGTTCGAAAAACAGATCTTCAAAGCGAATCTCAAAACGAATCTCAAAAAACCGTTGATGAATGTTTTTGATCTTCCCCTTGTTCTAAACCTTGTGATGAATCAACGATTGAAATCTTCAAGCTTTTGGTGATAAAGTAATCACCCTCTATCGGTAATCCACACGCGAACGGACCAAGAACACTTCTTGTTGGATTGCTAGATGATCCCCGATTGTTGAATCAATATTCAACAATCAATGGCTATTTGGTAGAATGAATCTATGAAATTTCATCTTTGATTCGTAATCAAAATCAACCAATTAGTGTTTCAAAAACTCTAATTTTCGTCACCTATGGTTGGGGCAAAAGGATTCTATTTATACTTGTTATAAATCCCTAACCTTTAGGGAAAAGAGTCCTTTTTCCAAGCCAAAATGGGCTTTCAGCGCCGCCAGGACGAGTCGTTCCCCAGGGCACGAGTCGTGAGCATGAGTCATCTCTGAGGGGACGAGTCGTCCCATATTTCAAGCCCTCTGATACAGTCGTCCCTTCACAAGGGACGAATTGGGCCAACTGGGGACGAGTCATCCCCTGACCCCAGATTTCACCATTTTAGCCATTTTCAATCCGTTCTTTTGTGTGTGACCCTTTAGGAATTATATTTTATGTTGGTAGTGAGTTGAAACATCAACCTCACAAGACATAAGTGACTTCTAGCAAGTCAAAGCTTGATTCCTTGATAATCAAATGTCACAATACCTTTGTCCACGATGTCCTATTGAACATGAGTCATGGCCCATGTCAACTCACATGTTCAATGCTTTCTCGATTCCGAATATGTTGATAATCCAAATGCATTTGATCTCTATCAAATCACTTGAGTGTGGCCACACATTTCATCAACATCATTCATCGAGGGGCCCAAGCAAACATCTCTCTCAACGAGAGGGACAAATCCCATCTTGACTTATCATTCTTCCCTACAAGAATCTAATCGTGCAAACATAGCCCTTATTGCTATCTGATTATAGATAGTGTTAGACTATATCAAACACAATGTTCATCATTTGGAAGACGATGATAATCTCAGGTTCAAAGGATTCAATGACACGACTATCATTAGATTTAATCATGACACATATGACTATAGACCATGTCATAAATCTCATCGGTAGGTCATGTCCAATACTTGTTCTCTAGCAAGTATCCAAAAGTGTAATGTGCATCACATGCATATAACCATCTCCATGATTATTCACTACCAACTTATACTAGTTATTCACAATAACTAGGGATGTTGTTCAATATAATAAACATGTAAACATATAGTGAACCAAATAAACTTTCTCTATAATAAATGATAAATACGATTACATAGAGGTTTAAGTTATAAGTCAAATATAACTAAACACCTAGGGCACTACACCAATAGTAACCATGGATAACAGAGACTCCCAAAGCTACGGAGTTTAAGATAGTAGGGATGGTGTTTGTGGAGAACTGAGAAGGGTGAGTGATGATTTAACGTGGGTGTAGGCATGCGATTTATGAGATAATAGGCGGTGGAGAGAGCGTGAGCCCAAAAGGTACGAGGCATGGAGGAGTGGGTGAGGGGAGAGAGACCCGTTTCAATGATATGTCGATGACGACGTTCTGAATAACCATTGTGTTCGGGTGTTTGTGGAGGGGAGGTAAGGTGTTGAATGCCATGGGAGTCTAGAAGGGAACGAAGTCCAAGATATTCATCCCCATTATCACTATATATTGTTTTAATGGATCGGCCAAAATATCTTTCGACCATGGGTTTGAAGGTGGCAAAGACGGTGAGGGCATCATTTTTGTGTTTGAGAGGATAAAACCAAATGTATTTGGAATGATGATCAACAAAGATAATATAGTATTTGTAACCATTGTGAGAGAGAAGAGGGGATGTCCAAACATCACTATAGAGAATATCAAGTGAACCAATAGAACGAATAGTATTATTATAAAAGGGTAACTTGTGACTCTTATTACAATCGCAAGAGTTACAATGAAAATCACTAGAACTAGGGATTCCTAACCTAAAAATGTTACTAATATGACGTAAAATAGAAAAAGACGGGTGACCCAATCGATGATGCCAACTTGAAGTAGAAGAGACAGAAGAAAAGTGAACAGCGGAATGAAAGGGATGCCATTCATAGACTCCGGATTTAGAATCTTGGAGGAAGATTGCCCCGGTGTGATTGTCCTTCACAACAAATGAATCAGATAAGAAGGTGATAGAGGCATTGTTATCTTGACACAATTTAGAGATAGAAATAATGTTGCGAGACAAATTAGGAACATGAAGAACAAGGTTAAGTTTAAAGGAAGAAAAAGGAGTAAGGAGAGAAGTAGAACCAATGTTTGAGATGGGTAGGCCGGATCCATCGCCAATGAAGAGTTCATCTGTGCCATCATAGGGACAATGGAGAGACAGATTTTTGAGGTCATTGATGGCATGATGTGTGGTGCCTCTGTCAAGGAGCCAATTGGGATGAGGAGCATGAGAGGAGGTAGTGACGGCATAGAGAGAGTGGGTGGGTGGTTGGCGATTTGAGGGGTTGGGACGAGGGTTGTTGTTTTATGGTGGGGACGGGACATTGGCATTGGGATATTGTCGATGGAAGGCGGGGCAGTAGGAGAGGGAATGACCAACTCCTCGGCACCATTGACACTTGCTTTGGTAGGCGGTGCGGTTTTGGTTGTTGTTGTTGTTGTTGTTGTTGGGTCGGTTGGATTGATTGTTGGGGCGAGGAGTGTAGTTGTTGTTGTATTGGCGAGAGGAGTTGGTGGCAGTGGATGGTTTGGCAACATAGTTGACTGTAGCGAGGAAGGTGGAAGTAACACGGTTTTTGAGGGAAATGGAGAGTTCACGGTTGATGAGTTTTTCATGAAGTTCATCAAACGTGATGGGTGTTTCCCGGTTCTGAACAGCAGAGATGACGTTGTCATATTCTGGATCATTGGTTTGATCAAGAATGCGATCAATAATATCATCGGGATCTAAGGGGCGGCCTAGAGAGGCGAGTTGATCCGCACAATTTTTGATGTCATGCATGAAGTTGGTGATGGATCGAGAACCCCCCTTGGTGATGTTGCGAAGACGATCTTTAAGCTGTTTGAGATGGCCTTTGGAGGGATTTGCATAGGTTTTGGTGACGGTGATCCAAGCAGCATCGGTTGTTTGGCACATGGAGATTAAGGGTACAAGGGAAGGCGAGAGAGTACCGGAGAGAGAACCAAGAATAAGTTTGTCTTGTCAGAACAATGTTTTGAAGGCCGGGTTCGGTGTAGTGGTGGTGGTGGCCGGTTTGGCTGGAGTGTCACCGGTGGCGGCAATGGCCGGGGTGGTGATGCTCATGGTTTCCTACGGTTTGGTAAGAGTGCCATCGAGGTATTAGTAAAGGTCGAGGCCAAGGAGAGTTACTTCTATTTGGGTTTTCCAAGCTATATAGTTTGTGGATGTGAGTTTAAGGATGTGGTTGAGGGATACCATAATAAATAAGGGGTTTGTTGGGGTCATCGGAGTTGGGCATATGAGAGAAATCGGAGGAGGAAGCCATTAATGTGGCGGCGGTGAGGGGGGTAGGCGATTTAGGGTTTAGGCCGAGCAAGGGAGGGACGGGTAGGGCAAGGAGACCTAGGATCTTAGCTTTGATACCATGTAAGAGAATAGAAGACAGATAGTTTGGCGCATGAAAGCCTTGATTGATTTGTATTCACAATAGAGTTCATATATAAGAGAGTTGTTTGGAGATCAAGCACAAGAATCCTACTCATATTCTACCTTATACAATTAGGATACTAAAGACAATAGAATAGGAAGCTAGATATTCAAAATAATTAGGAGTTTATATGTAATTCCTTAACAATAAGCACTAAACCATAACTGTAAATATGCACATTTAGACATAATGTTCATAAGTTCATCACCCATCGACTTATCCGAACATTGTAAAAACATATCTATGGCCTGCAACCACCATGAGTTTCGTTCCACAATTGTCCACACGCATAGCAAAATTGACAACCACACCTACAAACATTGGCATTTGTTTAGTACAAGGTAACGTAATTATCTTTAATTAAGTAGCAAACCAATAAGCGCAAGAGACTAAACGGGATAGTCCTAATGTAGACGAGAACAAAGAGACTTAGCTCCTCCCCATTAATTTTCATTCAATTTCTCTGACAGAGAATTAGATGTTTTGCATAACTAAAATTTTGAAAGTAAATAGCAATAATATTTATGGATTTTTTCTAATATAAATCAACATTTTCAAAATGGCCCTTAGATTCAAAATGGTCATTCATTTTGGGTCTGAGGGAGTATAACTCATTTTTGTTATAAATTCAAGACAATCAAACTACATTTTGTGTGAAATTAGTTGATTTTGCTTATAAATAAGGCCGGAGGGAGTAAGTCTGAAAAAAAAAGAGCCAAAAAATTTACCTGCAAGTCATGTGCAGGCAGCCTTGAGTCTTTTCCACATAGAATTTGCAAGTAGGGCATCTCATCCAGCTCTTTTCCTTAGCAAGCTGCCTGACCAATCTATCCTCGTTTCCTTTCTCATCAGCACTAAGCCTCTGCAGCTCATCACAGTCAACATCCGAATGCCATGGCACGTAGCATTGGGCACAGAACAATCTATTGCATTCTGGACACTCACACGCCCTAATAACAGCTCCATCTTCCCCACTATCATTAACCAACAAAGCTGAACAATCCTTGAACGGACAGTAGAATTTCTGTGAAACTTCAATCATTGACTCAACTAATGCCTCATTCCACCGGTCAAACACTTCTTTGGGAATCAGTGTTTTACAAGTATCTAGCTCGATATTTCCCTCGCAATCCAAACCTGGGCATCTGACAATGACTTCCCCTTTGACGTTTTTTTCTTCGATCTTTACAGTTACGTGTTTGGTTACACACTTGGAACAGAACGAGTGAGAGCAGTTCTGGATTCTAACCATCTCATCGTTTTCCCTATCTTCCACACAAATTGCACAAACGCTATGATGAGATGATTCGCCGGTTTCTTTGGTACTAGTTTCCATCATTGATGATTCTCCTTCTTTCTCTTTTTCTTGGCTTGTATTGTTCTTGCTGAGGGTAGATTCGTCAATTTCCTTGGTACTAGTTGTTGCCTTCATTGATGATTCTTCTTCTTGCTCTTCTTCTTGGTTTGAATCATTCTTGGTGAGAGATGATTCGCCGATTTCTTTGGTACTAGTTGCCTTTGTTGATGATTCTCCTTCTTGCTCTTCTTCTTGGGTTGAAAAGTTCGTGATGAGGGAGGCAGTTATCGCCTCTTGGAGTTGCAATTCTTCAGCATACTTGGAATCATCATCTGTTAGTAACATTCCACATATTTGATCACTAGAATTGCAATTGATAGTATCAATTCCATCTTCAACCATCTTTCCTATTATGCAATAAAATTCATCATCCAAAAACATATCAGAAGAGGTATCTTGTGCCATATCGTTGGTTTTTCGATCTGAAGGGATTTAGCCTTTAGGATGGTAAAGGTCTAAGAAATGAGAGGAACCTTCTAAGTGAAGAAATAAAGAGATATAGAGGTTAAGGCATTTATTTCATTGGACATCAGAAGCAACTTTAGAGAATTGTACTACACTATTTTGTATTCATACTCCCTCTCCCTCTCCCTCTCCCTCTGTCACATCACACAGAATAAATGTCACACTTTTTTGTATGTTCGTACGAATTTTAAAATTGTTATTGATAGTATTTATAATAGTGTATCAATAACAAGTTTTATAATTTTCTTAGGATATTTAAATTTACCTAAAATTATTGCTAAAAATTCCTAATATGCAAACAAGTTTTATAATTTCTTTGTAGATTCTTTTTTGTTAGTCACGTGATAGCATGTGCCCCTCTACCGTTAAAAAATTGACGTCTTCGTTTACGAATTGAGGATATTGCAAAAATCGTGTAATTAAATGAGGAAATTGAAAAAAAAAACAAAGTTCAATGAGGACATTGCAATATCATGGTTTCTTTAGTGACCAAAATATAGTTTTGCCTTTCCAAAAACATTAAATAAACCTATTGCAACTTTAACCATTCTATGCTATCGAAACTAAAGTGAGTACATCTAAATGATATTCTGTCTATAAAAGTCCCATGTACTTAAACACTAGTTATTCATTTCGTGATATTTGATTTTGATAATAGATTTAGATATTTGAACCACAATATCTTCATGTCAAAATAACACTATAGACTTCCAAGATAAATGCTTCAAGAATTAGCAAATAATATGCATATCACCCACTTGAAATTACTCAATCCGGTTGCGCCCACGGCATGAGGCCGGGGCCTCCCTCCTTGGGAGGGTGAAAAAGTTGTTTTAAAGATTGGACGGATGAATTTCTTTGAAAAGAGAGTCGCCACACCGTTTTTAGTTATGCCAAAAATATTGAAAAAAGATTTTTTGTTGTGTGATGAGATTTTTTAGTTCGGAGGTCAGTTTACGTCTCGGGAAGAGATTTTTAATGCTCAGCCGAAACGTCTCATATACATGAGTCTCCCTAAACCCTTCTTTGAAAATTGTGTGTGTGTGTTTTAAGAAATGAAATATATTTGAGAATAAATAATGGAAATACAACGGAACAGGAACAAATCACTATCCCCGTCAGACCTCCATCTTGTGCACATTGTGCCTAAAAGAACTTTTAGGATCATTTAGATGGTTTGGGTCTATGACATATATAGTAAGTAAAGACTACATTGTAAACAATGTATTTAAACAATAATATTTAAAGACTGGGAAATTAAAGCAGTTATTTAGGGTTCGGAAGGAGATCTCACCAATGTTGGTTTCTTTCTATCTTCTTCGGGGAAACGTGGTCGATTTGTGGTGATTTTAAAGAGGAAAGAAGTTTTTCCCTCACATATGGCAAAATCTCCCCCAATTAACTCTCGTTCTCACTCGCTAAACTTGCGGGTTTTGGCCGCTTTTGAGTCGTTGTCGTGTGTCATTGGTGTTTGTTGGTGTTTGTGAGTGAGTGTGGATCTCGGGATGGATCGAGATGAATGGGGATGTTTGTTGATCTCGGGATGGATCGGAAGGTGCTTTCGCGGGGATTTTGAGGGAATGTGAGTGAATATGAGTGAAACTAATGGAGGGGAATGAAGGGGAATGATGTTTGTGATGTTTTTGAATGATTTTGAAGCTGCTGGAGGCCAGTATTTATAGGGTCTGAGCCTGGACAAAGTGGTCCGTACGGACTAGACATTAATTAGTCATTTGGTCCGCACGGCTCTGACTTTAATTAATCAAACGTCTTGACTTTTGTGTCATGTGGCGTGTTGACAATGTGGTCCGCACAGACCAACCATGCAGCAAAGAGGTCCACACGGCTCACTCTTTAATTGTTCGGTCGAAACCTAACAGTTTATTTTAAAATCCGCAAGCGCACGGGCTATTGAAATATAGCGGGTGCAAGTACGAGTCGATCTCACAAGGACAGGGTTTACTTTGGGATGAAATTGTTTTTACTACAATATAAAAGAGATTGGGGGAAATAAAGATTGATTTAGGAAAAGAATAGAACATACGCAGGAAAATACTTAGATAAAACTCTTATAAAATGAAACATTCTCGGGATTGGAAATCATTTAGCCAAGTATTCATCATATAGTCATGTCTTAGAAAATATAGGTTTTCATAAAAATCAAGGATGGTACGTTAGGCTTACACTACTTCTCACGATCAAGACAGTAGCGTTGTATCCTTCACTAATTATGTCCTAACTTTTTGAGATTTCCGTTTATGGTATTCCCGCCCTGTCACAAACGGACATTCCGGCTTATCTCTAGCTGACCATAATTAGTAAGAATCCATTAAGATCGAAAGTCAACGCTGTTAATGTTAAATCATGTGTTGCCATGAATGTTGTCTCAAGTGTTGCAAACCAGTGTTGCCACTGGTGTTGCCACAAGTGTTGCCATTTGGATTTGGCAACACTGAAATAGTTACTGTATTTTTCACAAATAATAATGTGGAAATTAATGTTTAAATAACAGTAGTTAGTCTGCTTAAAATGAGCTTGAATAGGTCATCAGAATCTGCCCAGGCGTGATGTTCGAAGAAGAGGAGGAAATTAACATATAAACATGTGTTTATATGATTAATTAATGACCAAGCAAAAAGAGATATTATCTAGCTATTCAGGGGGAGAACAAGTTAGAGTACAAGGCATCTATAGCTGAGAGGTACAAGCAAGAGAAGCCAAAGAAGACTAAGTCTCCTACAATTGAGGCGAGAAGGCTAAAATGGAGGAAACAACTTCAAGGCTGTTGCTGATCATTTTGAGTAGGCTCCAAGTCTTTGTGGCCTATAAATAGTGCAGTGGATCTTCATTGAAGATCATCCAATTCAGAAAATGCAAATCTGCCCAAGAAATAGAATTCTGCTCTTAAGTGTTGCCATTCAGTGTTGGCAACACTCAGTCCGACACTCGAGAATTTCATATAGATTTTCATATTTTTGTGAGGTTTTGAGTGTTCATTTTCAGAGAGAGTTTTTTATATATTGTTCCTTAAGTTAATGATTGTTTATCATTAAGGGAACTTCTTTGACCTTGTATTGAATTCATATTATTAATAGAAAGGTCTTGCCCTCCTGGCACCCATCAAGTTATATATTTATATAACTTGATAAAAATTATATTCTTGTGTATTGTTTTTATTCTTTCGCTGCAAATTAGATTTATTTCTATTTATTTGTGTTTTCTAGAATTGGTGTGTGTTGTTGTTAGTTTTGCCAACACTAAGGACAACACTTGTGAGTTTCGTCTCACTTTGTGAGTTTCGCCTCACTTGTTCTAAGCCATAGACACTTTCAATTGGTATCAAAGCCTAGCACTTGATATACTAAGTGTCTAGATCCTGTCACTAACACTTAAGACAACATTGGTCTTGGGTTCCAAGAATCACTAGAAAGTATTACCTCTTCCTTGTTTGATGTTGAAACTAAAAATTGTTTTGTAAAAGAGCGTGTCAAGGAAAAGAATAGTACTCCTAATGATACTTATGATCAATCCAATAAATGTGGATACTGTAACAGAACTGGACATATAAAATCAGATTGCTTTATTCTTCTAAAGAAAATGTCCAGTCTTCAAGTATTGCCTCAAGTGTCGCCAAATTCTCAGGGCAACACTCAAGACAACACTGGTGAACAAAAATCCAGATTTTCAATGAAGGCTTGGTTACCCAAGGAAAAACTGAAATGCTATATTGTTTACACAGCGTTAAGGACTAACATTTTAGGAACTTGGTACTTCGATAGTGGTTGTTCACGTCATATGACGGGTACAAAATCATTCATAGCGGAGTACCAACCTATTCAAGGAGGCTCAGTGACTTATGGTGGTGGAGGCAAGAGTGAAATAGTTGGAAAAGGAACACTGGATATTGTTGGTTTTCCTTCTTTGAAAAATGTCTTGCATGTAGATGGTCTTCTTGCTAATCTAATTAGCATTAGCCAATTATGTGATGACAATTTGGAGGTAAAATTCAATAAAAATACCTGTGAAGTGTTTGATAATACTAACTTTTGTGTCATGACTGGAATAAGATCAAGTGATAATTGCTACCTCGTTGGTAATAAACCTGTGTGCAATTTGACTAAACTTGATGATATAAGGTTATGGCATCAAAAGTTAGGTCATTCTCATTATAGGAATCTTGAGAAGATTATCAAACACAATTCCGTCAAAGGTGTTCCTAAACTAAACCTCAAAGACACCGTGATGTGTGGTGACTGTCAAAAGGGTAAGCAGACTCGTGTTGCTCACAGTGTTGGACAACACAATGAGCAACACTCAGGAAAAACACATTGTTTTCAGCTTCTACATATGGACTTAATGGGTCCCATTGAGGTAGAAAGCTTGGGAGGTAAGAAGTATGTTTATTTGATAGTTGATGATTTTTCTAGGTTTACTTGGGTCTATTTCTTAAGGGAAAAATCTGAAATTTTTGATAAATTTACTCACTTAGTCTCTAAAATCAAAAACATGTTTTGTTCTCCTATTTTTCGAATAAGGTCAGATCATGGTAGAGAATTTGAAAACCTCTCCTTCTCTACATTTTGTAGTAAAAAGGGGATACACCATGAATTTTCAGCACCTAAAACACCACAACAAAATGGTATTACTGAAAGGAAAAATAGGACTTTGATGGAGATGGCTCGTGTTATGCTAATTGCTAGAAATATTTCCAAAGATTTTTGGACCGAAGCATTAAACACAGTATGTCACACTACGAATAGAGTTTTCTTAAGACCCGGTACAACTATGACACCCTATGAGATTTTAAATGGAAAAAAACCTACGGTTCACTATTTTCACGTGTTCGAGTGTTTGTGCTACATTTTAAATGACCGGGAATACTTAGGAAAACTAGATTCCAAGAGTGACAAAGCCATCTTTCTTGGCTACTCTCAAAACAGTCATGCTTATCGAGTCTATAATTTGAGGTTAAAAGTGATTCAAGAATCGGTAAATATTGAATTTAACGATTACTTGAGTGCTACAGGAGAACCAGCTGATGATATACCTCTGACCTTGCTGGAAGAAGTCGAACAGAGGACTGGAACATAAACTGATTCGGCCAGTACAGCCACAGATTCAAGTGTTGCCCCGAGTGTTGCCCCTGAAACGGCAACACCTGAGGCAACACAGGAGAACAGAACAGTGGCTG
The DNA here is from genome assembly GCA_022495995.1 of Adenophora triphylla var. japonica. Lineage (NCBI taxonomy): Eukaryota > Viridiplantae > Streptophyta > Magnoliopsida > Asterales > Campanulaceae > Adenophora > Adenophora triphylla. Next base: position 19,898 of record JAFEMH010007956.1, on the reverse strand, counting down.
GAAATTTTGAGAGCAGTGACTCAGAAGAAGATGGATTGGTGTACCATCAAAGCAGGAGAGACCCCTAGCTCGAATTAGAAATTATCATCCCATTACTCAGATAATTGGTGATGTTAATGAAGGGGTTCGAACAAGAAATAAGGAGCCTGTTGACTACAGAGATATGCTTAGGTATGTGTGTATGTCCTCCACATACTCCAAGGTAAAACACTCCTGTTTCGTTTTCTCTCTTGAGCCAAAAAATGTGATTGAGGCTTTAAATGATAATTTCTGGATACAAGCTATGCAAGAAGAGCTTGAACAATTTACCCGTAACGAGGTTTGGTATTTAGTTCCACGTCCTTTACATACAAATATTATTGGAACTAAATGGATTTACAAAAACAAATCTGATGAATTGGGTAATATTGTTCGTAATAAAGCTCGTCTTGTGGCTCAAGGCTATACACAAGTGGAAGGAATCGACTTTGACGAGATCTTTGCACCTGTGGCTAGAATTGAGTCAATAAGACTACTTCTTGCTATAGCCTGCTACCTCAAAATCACATTGCACCAAATGGATGTCAAAGCGGCTTTCTTGAATGGGTACTTAGATAAAGAGATCTATGTTGAGCAACCTAAAGGGTTTGAAGACCCATTCCACCCAGACCATGTATACAGACTTGATAAGGCCTTATATGGCTTGAAACAAGCTCCTAGAGCATGGTATGGGCGTCTAACAAGTTTCCTTCTTGAATATGGATTTGTTAGAGGAGAAGCCGATAGGACATTGTTTATCCTTAGGGAAAATAAGAGCTTGTCATTGCTCAGATCTATGTTGATGACATAGTTTATGGCTCCACATCTAAAACATGTTTACAAAATTTTGTGGAAGCTATGACATCAACTTTCGAGATGAGCATGATAGGAGAACTTAATTATTTCCTAGGATTGCAGGTGAAACAGTCAGATGATGGAATCTTTATCTCTCAAAGCAAGTATGCTAAAAGTCTGGTGAAAAGGTTTGGATTGGAGAGTGCAAAGAGCTCAAAAATACCTATGGGATCATCTCTTAAGGTAACCAAAGATCAGGCAGGGGAGGATGTTGACCCAACTCTGTATAGATCCATGATAGGTAGCCTTCTTTATCTTACTGCCAGTCGTCCCGATATTATGTTCAGCGTAGGTGTGTGTGCTAGATATCAGTCTGCTCCTAAAATTTCTCACCTAAATGCTGTCAAGAAAATCATTAAGTATGTGTTCGGGACAAGTGAATTAGGGATCTGGTTCACTAAAGACACTAATACCAACTTGGTTGGTTTTAGTGACTCTGATTGAGCAGGGGATATAGATGATAGAAAGAGCACTAGTGGGGTTGTTTAATCTTGGGTAATAATCTTGTGTCATGGTACAGTCGCAAGCAAAATTGTGTCTCTCTCTCGACTGCTGAATCTGAATACGTAGCAGCTGAGAGTTGTTGTTCACAATTGATATGGTTGAAACATATGCTTGACGACTATGGTCTTGATAGTAATATCTTGACCATGTATTGTGACAATTTAAGTGCTATAAACATTTCCAAAAACCCTGTACAACACTCATGCACTAAACACATTGATATCCGCCATCACTTTTTGAGAGATTTAGTAGAAAAGGACTTGATCCAAATAGAGCATATTAATACTAAACATCAACTTGCTGATATTTTGACCAAAGCCCTGGACCATGAGAGATTTTCAAGTTTGAAAAAATCTCTTGGTTTATGTTTTCTATAAATCTGCTGTTTCAAGTGTTGTCGTCAGTGTTGCCAACACTGACAGCAACACTGTGTATTTGTTGTATATTTTTATTGTTTAAAAAAAAGTTAGTTTAATCCCAAATGGGGGGCATTTACTGACCTTTTTGTTCTAGTATGTGTATATACTTAAGGTTAACATTTTTTTAAAATACCCCTTTGTGCTTAAAGTGACAAAGTCACTTATATTGTGTTGATATTGAAAAAGGCAAAGCTTGTTAAAATACTCCCAAAGTAACTCGGGGCACGACGTTCGCTACGACGATGTTTCCTTGCCAAAACAGGAGTATAATGTAGTTATTTTATACTAAGTATTTGGGACATGGAGCTCGCTACTACAGTGTACCCTACTTGAAATGTATAAAACTTACTACATATAGCTTTACACTTTAATAAAAAACTCGGAGCACGGAGCTCGCTACTACGATGCTTCCTTGTAAATAAAGAAAGTGTAAAGTTTGCTTAAAATTATCTAAGGAATGATAAGTTATATTTGTTAAAAAAATATCAAGGGGATTTTATTCAAAATGTTGCCTTGTGTGTCACGAAACATTGCTAGTAACACATTAGTAGATGCTACATTATTTTTTTTATTTCTTATTTTTGTTTTTGTTAATTAAATTTTGAATTTCCAAAAGTCTATTTCCTTATAATTAGAGTTTGTGAAATTTAAAAGGTTTTTAGCAAAAATATTTAATTTTTGTCTAACTAATTGTAATTTAGAAATATCTATTTTTTAAAATTCATTATTTGAATTTTGAAAAACACAATTTTATGGATATTGCTAAAATTATTTTTAGTTATTATATATTTAAAAATTAAAAAAAAAATCAGTTTTTTTTAAATGGCGGATAACAGTGCTTGTTTGTTGGGTTTGTTAGGGATAAAAGGGGTTTAATTTGATTTGAACTTGTCAAATCAAATTAAATCCTTTACTATTCACTCATTAAAACCCTCCTCACTAAATCCTCTCTCTCTCTCTTCATATCTCTCTCTAGGCGAAAATCAAAACCCTTCCCCTATTCCTCGTCATCTTCTTCCTTCAATTTCCATGGCAAGCCTTAGTAAATCTCCACAAATTTCTTCACCCATGGAAATCTCTCCACTCGCCCCTTCGAGTGTCGCCTCCAATGTCGCCGTTCCTATGGAGACATCACCGGCGACACTTTCGGCCACACCCACAACCTCACCATCTTTAGACATTATTGTCTACAATCCACCTCAAATTCCCATTCCTATAAGTCTTCTAGAAGCTACCCCTACCGTTGAACTCACCTTTGCTCCTCAAAAGAAAACCAAGAAACGAAAGGCAGTTGATGCTTCTTCGTCATTTCGAGGTGGAGTTCGTCGACAATCCGAAAGGATCAAGACATTGTTCAGGTCCAAAATCCCCTCTAATACTGATGATGATCCTGTCAATGTGGAGGATAGCTCAAGCTCTTCGCTCAACATTTCGTCCGAGGAAGGATCAGACCCAATTTTCAAGGAGACTAAGGAGCCCTCATCGACCTCTGATGAGGATGAGGAAGCATGGATGGATGATGAAGAAACTCAAGCTCAAGCCCAGTCCAGAATTGCCAAGAAACAAAAAATTCAGTCCAGTGTTGCCCCAAGTGTTGCCAATCCAATGGCAACACCTGAGACAACACCTGCTGCCAATTCCAAAGCCCAGTCAAGTTCACCTTCGTATTCTCCCATCTCCTGGCCAGAGGTAACCACTCCTACTCCCTCTCAAGATTCAAAATCTGATTATGAGTCTTTTGGATATCATGAACGCCCATTCCTTTCCGAAGAATTTTATAGTGAATCCAACTTAGATAAGTGGGTTCAAGATTCTGAGAAAAAGATTCTGAATGAAAGGAACATGTTTGTGACTCAGTTCAAGGAGTTAGGAGTGTACCAATTCTTGGAGGACAGAAAGTTTTTGCCTACGGTTTCTAAAGTTTCATCTTATGTCGAGAGTGTTGTTAGGAATTTCTTTGCTCATATTAGCGAGGATATTGATGATAGGAACACCCCTCATTATGGAAAGATTTTTGTTAGGGGAAAATATATGATTTTAATCCTTTGATCATCAACAAAACATTCGGCCTCCCTAGTATTGATGACGAGAGCTTAGATGTCGAGCCTAACACACTTGCCAACTTTCTGACTGGAGGGAGAATATCAGTTTGGAGTGAACACTTTAAATCTACCCACCTTACTTCTCTGTTTAGTGTGCTTCACAAAATTTGTATAACAAATTGGCTCCCTACGGCCAATGAAAACACGGTGACATTTGAGCAAGCCACCTTGTTATACAAATTAGGTAAGAAACAGAGAGTCAACTTTGGAAGGTTGGTATTTGTTCACCTAGCTGCATGGGCCAAGAAAAGAAAAACCTCCTCCTTCATTTTTCCTTCCCTCATTTACAATGTCCTCTTGTACCAAAACCTCAAGCCTTGGAATGCTGATAATATCTCTGAGAAGCCTGTCTATTATAGAATTAGCAAACATTTTACAGAAGGTGATAGGCACAGAGATTTGCCATGGGTTTTGGTTACAGATGCTCCTCCATTGGCTGCCCCTGCTTCAAGTGTCGCCCCAAGTGTTGCCCCTGAAATTGGCAACACTTCAGGCAACACTGCACCTGTGATGATCGATGCTGCTATGGTTCTTAATTTTTTCAATAGTCAGGTGAAGCACATCGACTCAGTGATACAGGGGTGGCTGGACATGCGTACAGATATGATGAAAATGGTGGAATTGATTTCTTCCAAAATAGGGGGAGATCAATCAAGGCCAAGGCGTGATGATGGAGCGGATGGAGCTGGAGCTGGACCAAGTGGCACAGCTGAGGGAGGTGAAGGAGCTGGAAATGCAGAAGGTTGAAGGTGGTTCGCATGGTTACTTGATTTGGTGGTTTGGTAACAAAAACAATTTTATTTGTTTTTATTTGGTTTGTTATGCTTAAACAATTTTAATTTCTGTTTTTTTTCTTTGTTTCGGCTGGAATTTTCTTCAAACTTTGGTGGATGGTTTTTGCTAAATGGATGGATGGTTGTTTTTAAGATTTTAATAATTATTTTTGTTAGTTATTAATTTCGTGATTAAGGGGGAGATAAATTCGAAATTATGTGACTTCATTTGTCAGAAGTTTGATGTTTCCACTTGTGTGAGTGAGTGTGATACTTTGATGAAAAATATTTTCAACATTGCCTGAAGATTGATGTTGCCACTATTTATCACATGGCATTTTCATTTTTTGTTAAGTTTGACTAACTGTTTTGTAAAGATCATCACATTGGTATTTTGTGAAGAAATCAGTAACTAAGGGGGAGATTGTTAATGTTAAATCATGTGTTGCCATGAATGTTGTCCCAAGTGTTGCAAACCAGTGTTGCCACTGGTGTTGCCACAAGTGTTGCCATTTGGATTTGGCAACACTGAAATAGTTACTGTATTTTTCACAAATAATAATGTGGAAATTAATGTTTAAATAACAGTAGTTAGTCTGCTTAAAATGAGCTTGAATAGGTCATCAGAATCTGCCCAGGCGTGATGTTCGAAGAAGAGGAGGAAATTAACATATAAACATGTGTTTATATGATTAATTAATGACCAAGCAAAAAGAGATATTATCTAGCTATTCAGGGGGAGAACAAGTCAGAGTACAAGGCATCTATAGCTGAGAGGTACAAGCAAGAGAAGCCAAAGAAGACTAAGTCTCCTACAATTGAGGCGAGAAGGCTAAAATGGAGGAAACAACTTCAAGGCTGTTGCTGATCATTTTGAGTAGGCTCCAAGTCTTTGTGGCCTATAAATAGTGCAGTAGATCTTCATTGAAGATCATCCAATTCAGAAAATGCAAATCTGCACAAGAAATAGAATTCTGCTCTTAAGTGTTGCCATTCAGTGTTGGCAACACTCAGTCCGACACTCGAGAATTTCATATAGATTTTCATATTTTTGTGAGGTTTTGAGTGTTCATTTTCAGAGAGAGTTCTTTATATATTGTTCCTTAAGTTAATGATTGTTTATCATTAAAGGAACTTCTTTGACCTTGTATTGAATTCATATTATTAATAGAAAGGTCTTGCCCTCCTGGCACCCATCAAGTTATATATTTATATAACTTGATAAAAATTATATTCTTGTGTATTGTTTTTATTCTTCCGCTGCAAATTAGATTTATTTCTATTTATTTGTGTTTTCTAGAATTGGTGTGTGTTGTTGTTAGTGTTGCCAACACTAAGGACAACACTTGTGAGTTTCGTCTCACTTTTTGAGTTTCACCTCACTTGTTCTAAGTCATAGACACTTTCAAAACGCACTTTCCATTCAAGGAACATCCCTAGGCCATTGAACTACTCTCGTGATCAATGAAACCTAGTTTCTTTATATGGTTCCGTCAATCGAGATTCTCCGCTAGGTACTTCTCTCGATCGACTGAATCATACAAGTCGGACGTCTCCAAAATGTAAGTCATTTTGAGATTGATATAAAGAAATTGTTTAGATGAAGATAGAAGACAAGACTTTTATAAAAGGATGATGAATAAGAGGCATTTTGAGTTTCCAACCCCAATAACAAGGGGGATTACTCACTAGCCATTATAAGTAAAATAAACATAAATAATAAAGATTAAGAGAAGAAGAACTTATGATTAAAGAGATGATGGCTGGGAATAATGCTTGAATTTTATTGCTTCCTTCCAAGGAGTACTTCAAGAACAATGTATACTTGAATCTTCAAAACACTTTGGAAATAATGGTAAAGAATTTGTATATAATGTATTCTCAACTTTTTGGTATACTAATCTCCGATGATTCCTGATGATCTAGACTGATTACAAAAGGACCTATTTATAATATGGAGGAGGCTCTTCAAAGTGGTGCCATTGAAAGGTGCCTTTTACTTCTGCAGGTGCCATTTGCACGGCCGAGCTAAGGTTTTTGCACGGCCGCTCCTCCTTGGCGCCATAAATGAATTTGAACTGGCCATTTGGCACGACCGCTCCGTCTTCAGCTGCACGGCCGCTCCAGCAGGATTGCTCGGCCACTCCCATTTGCAAGACTTGGCCACTCCAGGTTTTGGGGCCAAAATTGGCCTGGCAAAGGCCAAGTGCACGACCGTTCCCCTTGCAAGAGCACGGCCGCTCTGGCTGGTTTTGGCCTGTTTGCTTGATTTTGTTTGTTGTTCTTCCATGGCTTTGCACTAGGATATCTCCAAGCATCCATTGATCATAAATAAACTCCAAAAACCTGTCTAAGAGTTCAATATATACCAAAAAGCGTAAACTCGAAGGTATATAATGAAAGAAGCTAAAAATGAACTAAATGCAACCTAAATGGTTATAAAACTATGGAAATGATTATGAAAATAGAGGATAAATGACTATATAATAGTCACTTATCATTAATCTGTCAGCTTTTTGACTTTTGTGTCATTCTTGCAGAAGTCCTTCAAGTTTTTAAATGCCTGAAAGGTCCTTCCTTGGTTTGGCTTGGTCCGTTTGATACTTGGGAAGCCACATGACTTTGTGATCGCGGGGAAGTGTACCCTAGGTGTCCTTTTTACATGCTCGGATGGAGAGCGGTCCGGATTGGGGTACTTACAGAAGCCCCTCGGCGACGTCACTTATGGAGGAAGTGGGGTCGTCGATAAAAAATAAGAATCCAAAATGGATCGCTTGTTGCGATGGAGAGAAATGACCGTGTCGGTCGGATGGCTGGACCCTTTGATAGGATTTCTACGTATCCCGAGTGGGAATCAAGCCTAATCGTAGTTCGAGTGTGAGGGCAATTTGGAGGGGCCTCGACCTGTGGGGAACTATTTGGAGGCGTTCGTCCTGAGTGAGACTGTTTGGAGACGTCTGGACCTAAGTTGAGAGCAATTCGAAGGAGTCTCGGCTTGAGTGAGACTAATTTGTTTTGTGTAAGTGTCGAAATTTGATGGTCTCGGGGGCGTTCGCGATTCCTTGGATGGAAATACTTTATCGCTTAGCTGGGGAAAAATTCGGGCTTACGATGACTGCCGGGGAAAAGAATTCGAGCTTACGATGATGGCCAAGGATAGGTCTCGGGATTACGATGACGGCCTAAGAAAAGGATTCGGGCTTACGATGACGGTCGAGGATAGGTTTTGGGCATATGATGAAGGCCGAAGAAAAGGATTCGGGCTTACGATGACGGTCGAAGAAGGAATTCGGGTTACGATGACGACCGAAGAAAAGGGATTTGGGCTTACGATGACGGCCGAGGATAGGTTTCGGGCTTACGATGATAGCCGAATAAAAGGATTCGGGCTTACGATGACAGCCGAAGAAAAGTTATCGGGCTTACGATCACGGTCAAGGAAAAGGTATCGGGCTTACGATGACAGCCGAAGATACTTTGGGGACCAAAGTGCATGAATTTGCAGAAAATGGCTTTTGGACAGCCAAGGGTAAAAATTGTATGGGCAAGTAAGTCAATTGACCGGGCTTGCAATGAGATCCGCACAGACTGGAGTGTAAATCTGGTGTTTTTTAAAACAGACTCAGGTCAAAGAGGTCGTCATTCCACCCAAATATTTCAAGCTTCTGCCGTTGAATAGAAAAAGAGAAATATAAATTGCCATTGTTTTGGGCCAAATTTCTCCCAAGAAATCCTTCCATTTAGCTAGATTTTCACCATGGCCGAGGGATTGAAGCGAGCTCGTCACCAAAGGGGGCAAGAAGCCATCGAGAGGAGATTGGATTTTCAAAGAAATTTCTCCATCTACAAACCTTCTACAATCAATCCGGATGAGTTATACCCGGATGTGCATACGAAGGGGAAAGCGAAAATTGAGGTAAGAATCAAATTTTGTCTTTGATTTTTTGCTTTGAATGATGACATGCTAGAACTAGGGTTTGGTTCTTGTCATTTTGGGGATTTTGTTCTTGCCATGCTTATGTTGTGAAATTGATGACGGATTGTTGAAATTGAATGTATATGGATCATGGGTATGTAAACTTTGTCGAAAAATATGGAGTTTAGCTTTGATTTGTGAAAATAAAGTGTCTCTTTTGAAATGGGATCTTTTGCATGCTTGAATGGCTTGTACCTTGATGGTGTTTTTGTAAGCAATGTGAAGTATTGAACTTTGTGGGTGTCGGGAAAATTTGTTTGGAATTGATTTTTGGGATAAGATGTGCCGTGTGAAAACGGGTTTTGTAATAAAACGTGTCGTGTTGGGACAAACCTTTGAAATAAAATGTGCCGTGTTGGAACAGATTTTTTGAAATGTGTCGTGTTTTGTGACGGGCCTTTTGAAATGTGAATGTGTCGTGTTTTGTAACAGACTTTTTGTTGTGAATGTGCCGTGTTTTGTGACGGACTTTTGAAATGTGTCGTGTTTTGTGACAGACTTTTTGTTGTGAATGTGTCGTGTTTTGTGACGGAATTTTGAAATGTGTCGTGTTTTATGACATAATTTTTGTTGTGAATGTGCCGTGTTTTGTGACGGGATTTTGTGAACGATATGTGTCATTTTCTTTTTATGTAGCGTTTATCACTGCCAAGTCTTATTATTGACATACCTTTGCTGTGTTTACTTGAAGAAGAAGGCACCTTTGTCTGGAAAGGCTAAAAGGATGAAGACACGGGGGTCTATCGAGACTATGGTAGAGGTCTGGAAGAGCATGCCGGATAACTTCTGGGAGGGGAGACCTAGTCCTCGGAGACTGGTCATTGATTCAGATCTTAATGTCTTTGTGGAGAACTTAGTGGGGGTGGCCTCGACTAAGAAGAACAAGGGCATCTTCATAGATTTTTCTGAGTACTGGTGGAACACCACGCATTCGTTTCACTTTGGCTGAGGGGAGGTGACGGTGACTCCCACGGATTTTGCAGCTATCACCGGCCTTTCTTTCAAGGGGGAGTCCGTGAAGTGGAGGGACCGGATGCCCGATGAGATCTTGATTGATTTGCTGAGGATTGAGCCTATGCCTCGTAAGGGTTTAGGCATGTTGTACTCTGAGGTAGAAGCTAAGATCGGGATCAGCATTGGGAGATACCAACGGGATCCTAGGGGAGTGATCACGGAGCAGCTGGCGTGCTCGTTTTTGTGGTTTTCCCTTTCTTTGACATTGTTTCCGAACCACGCTACCGCGTCTCTCTTTCCTATCCTAGAGTCTTTGGTAGATTTGGAGAGGGTGTGTGACATCTCCTGGGGAGAGGCAGGCTTGGCCGAACTCTACTTCGCCATGGACAAGTTCATTAGGGGCGCGGCCAGCTCTTTAGGATGTTTCGATTTTGCTCTGGAGGTATGATTTTGTTTGCTTTGTAGCTTTGTGTTGTCATTGTTTCTTTCTCTTTTCTGAATTGCCTTTTGTCTTTTCGTGGCAGGTGTAGTGCTATGAGGTCTTCCAGTGCCAGGAGTGGGACCGCCATGAGGATGTCCTGCTAGGGTACCCTTCCATGATGTGCTGGACACGGCCTTTGAGGAAGAGGAGGAGTAGCCGAGGGAAGATCACACTCAGCTACGATGATGTGAAGAGGCATCTGGAGAAGGATACCCCGGAGAGCTTCCAGCTATATCCTTGGTTACGACATGACGTGGATGATTTGGAGGGTGCACCCTGGGTGACGAGGCAGAGAAAACTCTTGCGAGGCCTCACCTGCGATGTGATGTACTTGGGTGAGAGGGTCTTCTGGCAGCATGGCGATGTCATTGCTCCTTGTGCTCCGAGGGATCTTCCGTTTCACATGCTGAGCCCTTTAGAGATGGGCTATCTGGAGATTGAGAGATATCGGTCGGGGTGGACACCAATGATTATGTCTTGGAGGGCGAGGAGTACGAGTCCTTTGTGAGGAGGAAGTTGAGGACGCCACAGGTGCTGGCCAATAAGAGGAGGGAAGGCTCGTCGCGTCCTCGAGATGTCCCTGTGCCTGGGGCGGATTACACCTACGTTCACGGGGATTCCAGGAGGCGGGTATCAGTGCCCATCCCGGAGCAGGTTCCTCCCGATTACCGAGTTGATCCAGATGCTTTGGTGAGTGTTTATCATTTCTTTTTAGCATCTTAGTCCTGTTTTCTGCTTTATCTCTCTTTTTGTGAGTGTTGTCTTCTGTTTGTCATGCAGGTCTTAGGGCGGACCATGGACTTGCTCACTCCTCGGTACATTGGGATGAAGGCTTTTGCAAGGAAGCTTATGCGGGGGATGTCTTGTGGGTCATCGAGGAGTGCGGAGGTTCACGATCCGATTCCTTCGAGGAGATCAGTGCATACTCCTTTCCCGCGTGCGGACACGGATCCACAGCCTGCTCCCCATCCTGACATACCGACCCATGGGAGGTGTAGCTATGACGCAGGAGTTTTTGCGGAGGGCCAAGGGGCACGATCATTCCTGCAGTTCTTTCCACAGTTTGGCGAGAGTTCGTCCTCTTTACCCTTCTTTAATCCATTCGCCAGTTTTACCCCTGGAAATTTCACAGAGTATTCGGTTGAGGAGGGCACCGAGTTATCATATGACGATGAGATGGCTGGCGGGGGTGCTGCGATGCAGGGGTCTCCATCAGGTGGTGCTGCCGATGATTCAGAGTAGGAAGTATTCTGCTCTTCCTCCTGGGGTACTCCTTAGATTCCGAGAGAGTGTTGTTCTGACTACTGAGTACCTGTATTGGTATGAGCAGCATCTGGGACAGACTCAACTGATTCTGGGGAGCAGGCGCGAGGCAATTTTGGGGCAGGGATGTCATTCCAGTTACAACCTTAGGAGTGCAGAAGCTTGGGTTAACCCTCAAGATATCACAGGGGATACTTTGTTTGACTACGAGACCAGAGTTGACAGACTGGCGGAGAGAGGTCCCCTTTTGCAGACTCGTAGGGAAGAGATCCGAGATGAGGCACGAACGGACGAGGCTCTGAGAGAGACCGGATTACTTGACATGACAGGGAGGACTCCTGACCTAGGAAGGAGGGAGACAGAGATATTTCCTGTGGAACGAAAGAAGACTCGCCGAGGGCAAGGGAAGAAAGGAAAGAATGACGAAGGGACATGCGCGAGCGGCATGGAATGACCTTTTGAGACTCTGAGTATCCATTCATTGTCATTGTAGGCACATTAGCTATTAAATGCTTTATGTAGTTTTAACATGTTGTGAGTCTAGAGTAGACCGTGCCTGAACTCATCAAGAAGTGTTTTAACTGTAATGATTTGTGATTTACTTCAGAGTTTTATCGAGACACAAAATTTCTTGCTTGCTTCCTGTCTTCTGAGCCTTGATAGCGTCAAATTTTGGAATTTGGTGTACTCTTTAGACCGAACCAGTGAAGACTGCCTACGTTCCCCTCTCACAATTGGACTGAGGGGCTCAGGTCACCGTAGTTTGACTCTTTTTTGTGAAAGAAGGGGGATACAGAGAAGGGGAGAATGGTGCAACCCTATTTTTGCCTAGACTGCCTTTTTAGGGTTTTCAATCTAGCTGGGTATGTTCTTTAGCACCTATGTATTCATTTTTTGTTTGTTTATTTAGAGTGTAGAGGGAGGAAAAAGAAGACTCGATATTCTTTAGGCAAAATATCGACAGAGTTTGCTTTCGTTGACTGGGTTCACGAAAGCGTTCCCATCCAGATCTGTTAGTTTCATTGCACCTCCTGAGAAGAATTTCTGGACCACGAACGGGCCGATCCATGATGGTTCCCATTTTCCAAGCGGGTTTATTCGTGTGGGAGGTTTTTCCTTAAGCACCAGGTCGCCTTCTCTGATATCTCGAGACTTCACCTTCTTGTTGAAAGCTCTAGCCATTCGTCCCTGATAGGCTCGAATGTGCTCCATGGCCTTTAGTCGGCGTTCGTCCAGTAGGGCCAATTCATTGTGACGGCTTTGGAGCCATTCCACTTCGTTGACTTCATTTTCCAACAGCACTCGAAGAGATGGGATCTCTAGTTCTATGAGCAATACTGCTTCCATCCCATAGGTTAGGGCGAATGGGGTTTCTCCTGTGGCAGTCCTAACAAACATTCGGTAGCCCCAAAGTGCCAGATGTAGCTTTTTTGGCCAATCTCATTCTCGTATCGTCATTTTTCTGATGATTATTTTGAGGGTTTTGTTTGCTACTTCCACGGCGCCATTGGTTTGTGGCCTATAAGGAGAGGACTTATGGTAGGTGATATTGAATTCGGCCAACAATCTATCGCAGTCTCCCTCGTAGTGAGATCCGTTGTCTGATATGACCTCATTTGGATGCCATATCTGCATATGATGTTTTCTTTGACGAACTGAGTGACTTTCTTTGAAGTCAGATCTTTGTAGGACATAGCTTCGACCCATTTCGTGAAGTAGTCGATGGCTACAAAAATGAACTCGTGGCCGTTGCTACCAGGAGGAGTAATTTTCCCAATGACGTCGATTCCCCAAGTGGAAAAGGTCTAAGGAGTGGTCATGTAATGGAGGTCATGAGGGGGAAGGTGGTTAAGGTTGGAGAATCGCAGGCATTTGTCACAGCTTTTGACAAAACAGATACAATCAGCTTCCATGGAGATCCATTAGTATCCCATTCAAAGAATAATTTGCATTAGAGCTCGATCATTCATGTGGGGACCGCAAGCCCCATTGTGGACTTCGTTCATGAGTTCAATTGCCTTTTCGTTGCTGATGCATCGGAGGAGCAGTCCTTGGTAGCGTTTCTTGTACATCATATCTCCTAGAATGACGAAATGAGAGGCAATGCACTTCAAGGCTGCCATGCTTTTGGTTTTGACTCCTTCTTTGTATTTTCCTTCCTCATTCATGAAAGAGGCCTCCCCTCTTTTGAGTTACTGATAAATTTGGTCGTACCATGGCTCATTGATCAGCTCGGGTTCTGCCTCAATTTCATAGCACTAGGCCAGGATTTCTTTCCTTCCCACTTTGAATGGCTTTATCGACTTCCCTTCGGGGATCTCCATAAGTGAGGCCAGAGTGGCTAGAGCGTCCGTGAACCGGTTTCGATCTCTTGGCAAGTAGTGAAAAGCGACCTCCTTGAATTGTGCGATGAGGTCTTCCATATATGTGTGGTATTTTTGCAAATTGGGGTCTATTGTTTTCCATTTGTTGGAGACCTAGTTAATGATCAAGGTTGAGTCCCTGTAGAATTCCAATTCTTGGACGTTCCTTTTGAGGGCGGCCTCTAAACCGACAGCACATGCTTCATATTCAGCCACGTTGTTGGTAACCTCAAAACTCAGCTTTATGGCGATTGGGGTGTGCTCGTCTTTTGGGTCTACCAAGAGCATTCCAATGCCATTTGTGAGTACCCCAATCCAACTCGTGACCTGTACAAGTGCCTTTTACACAATAAAAAGTGTACTAGGGGCGTTTTGGTAAATTTACATTTTATTCCGAAACCTTCGAGGACTTTTCGTAAGTTCTTTTATTGAGATAGTACCTAGAGGGCATTATTCCAGACTTTTGGACCTATAAGGTATTACTCAAGAAGGTTCCAGGCAGTTATTTGGCGCCAATTGCAATCCTGGCTCATGCTGTCCCGCGACAAAGCATGCCATTGGAAAATGGAAACGCAAAGTCGTGCGACAGACTTTGCCACTCCCATGCAGCTATAAATTGGAGCGTCCTCCTCTCATTTCTGAATCCCTCTTTCACCACCCTATTGTTACTCTACCAAAATACTGGCGTACACGCAGTAAACATACATAATTCCCTCTCTCCATACCAATTCCCCTCTCTCTCATACCAATTCTCTCTCTCACACAATTCAGAGTTAGACATTGCTCCTAAAGCTGATATCTGAAGGTTCCTATACCTAACGTGGTATAGGAAACGTGGTCTACAAGGGTAACACCCTCTCTCTCTCTCCTTTCTCTCTCTTTTCTTTGCATCTTCATGCAATTTACATGCAATCTCTATGCATAATCTGCTAATTAGGCTCAATATGATATAATTGTTGAGTTCTGACCGCGATCTCTCTGTTTTAATCTTTGATTCTGCAAATCATTCATGGTTTCATGTTATAGCATGCTTATTTGATGCGTTTTGCTTGTTAATCAAGATGAGGGTGGATCCCTCATATCCACACCCTCTTGAATGATTTATTATTGATCTAGGTGTTCTATGAAATGCGTCTCTGCTGTAAGTTGATCTAATTGGTCTCTTGTTTGTGCTGCAAGTAAAATTTGTAAAGCCTCTGCAGATTGGCTTCCTATGTCCCGCGACACACATTGCCAGGCTGAGTCCTGTGTCCCGCGACACGCATAGCCAGGCTTTGTCCTGTGTCACGCGACACATTTAGCCATTCTGTAGAAGTTCCTCTTTCAGTTGTAACCTGTTCATCAATTTTGTACCTCGGGATATGGCCCCCCGCTCAAAGTGGTTCACAAGATGTAATCATCTCTTATTATCAATAAAAATGCATTTATTCCATTTTGTCTCACACATGACACACACTTGATGAATGTAATGGATGTTAGATTAGAAAGACTCGTTGTGAGGCGTTTTGGGTGAACTTCTTGTTCTTCCCAAAACGTAACCTGACCCCCGAACCCACATTTATCTTTTCAAAAGGTTTTTCAAAGTTTTCCTTTAAAAATGGAGAGGCGACTCTCAAATTTTTTATCGCGTACGTTCACCATTACCTCTCTTATTGGCTGCTCCATCGAAGAAAAGCAGCCATCGATTCTCTCCTTCAAGCATGAAAATTCCTTCATCCGGAAATTGTGGTTCGGGACCTTTGGCTTTGTTACTTGGGAAGCCGGCCAACTGTTCAACCATTATGCGCCCTTTAACTGACTTCCTGGTCACGTATTTGACGTCGAACTCTGCTAGGAAGAAATACTATTTGGCTAGTCTCATTGACAGTGAGGGTTTGTCGAAGAGATATTTGACAGGATCTATCTTGGAGACCAGATGCACTATGTGCGATTGCATGTAGTGTCGCAATTTTCCAACCACCCATCCTAGAGCTGCGCAAGTCTTCTCTAAAGCTGAATAGTTCAGCTCGCTGCCTTGGAATTTTTGACTCACGAAGTAAATGGCATTCTCGATTTTTGATTCTTTATTTTCTTGGCCCAACATGGCTTCAACTGCAGTGTCGGTTATAGTTAGGTACAGCAAAAGTGGCTTTTCTTTGTGGGGGAGGACAGAGGATTGGAGGATTCACAAGGTATTTTCTAGAAAGCGTCTTGGCATTCTGGATTCCACTCTATGTCTGCGTTCTTTTTTATTAGCCGAAAAATTGGCTCGCACATGAAAGTCAATTGATTCAAGAACCGGATGATGTATTGCAAGCGCCCCATGAAGCTTTTTACCTCTGTCTGGGTTCGTGGTGGTCTCATCTCAGCTATGGCTTTGATCTTCTGGGGATCGACCTCGATGCCTCTTTCTGTGACCATGTATCCCAAGACTTTGCCCCGGGTTACTCCAAACGTGCACTTAGCGGGGTTCAATCTCATTGAATGCTTTCGAAGACGATCGAAGAATTTTCTCAAGTCGGTGAGATGTTTTCCGTCTGACCCTTTTGAGTGAATGATCATGTTGTCGACATACACCTCAATTTCCTTGTGGATCATATCGTGAAAAATTGATGTTGCTGCCTGTTGGTCCCAAAGGTGGCAACAAGGGTGAAAATACAGCTAGAGGGGCGGGGTGAATAGCTGTTACAAATTTTTCGCCCTCTTTAAAAACTAAACCTCTAAGCTTACAAAACCTCTTGCAGTGTATAAGAAACTGCAAGTAGAGTTGTAAAATGCACAGCGGAATATAGGAGTTATAAAGCGGTTTTGGGAGAGGCGGTTTTGCAAAGCGGTTTGATAGTGCGGTTTACAGAAGGTGCAGTTTGCAAAAAGTGAGGCTTTGACAATGTTAAATCCAAACACTATTTCACAATAATGGATATCTAAATAAAGATCAAACAGAGAGAAATGTAGATAATCAGTAAGCACAAGAAATATAAATGCAGAAAGTAAGAACACAATATTTGGAGTGGTTCAATCGATAAACGATCTACGTCCACTACCAAGATGGTTAGTCTTGGATTTCTAAGAGAGATTTTATATTGAGTATGAGAGTTTACAAAGTACAATGAGTAATACTCAGATCTAAAATCTTTTCTATGAAGAACAAATCCTAAGACTATAACCAGTGTTTCTCAAATGAATAATTTATGTGATTAAACAAGTGAGGTGTGTGTGTAAGAACAAGATCAAGGCTCTTTAAATCTGTGAGATGTAGAGCACAATGATTCTTGATGTGTTAGGGCTTGATTTCTGGGATTGGGAATATTTCTTGAAGGTAGAAGATGAAGATTCAAAGGGTTGAACAATTTCTAGGCAAGCTTCTATGAACACAGCACTTCTTAATTTTTCAAGCAATCTTCAAATGGTGAAGATTAGGGGTATTTATATCCAAGCATCTCAAATATAGCCGTTGGACACAGCTGTTGCAGGTACAGTACTTGATGCTTTCTCATTGGTCCACAGCAACCACTTTTGTCCTTTGGAACAGCTGCTGCAGATAAAGCTGATCAGGCTTCAGCTGCAAGCAATGAGGTTTGGACACCTGTCACTTTTTCAAGATCCTTGCAGATCTTCTCCTCGATATCAATCACGTGACAAGATATGGTGGTTGACTTTAGATATTGCTGATGTGGATTACAATGATAAAAGGTGGTTCACTTCAAGTCTCAATCATTGGGGCGGTTCTGGAGTACATGCGGTTTTGACAAGTGCGGTTGGTAACTCCAGAGAGGTTGCAGAGTGCGATTGATGTCCGAACTCGTACAAAAGTGTGCGGTTCATCATAGGGGGCGGTCAGACTGGAGCTTGTTCAAAGGTAGTTTCAAATAAGGAATTCCACCAAGCAATTGCTACAAGCGGTTTTGTTAGGGCGATTGGAAGTGAGGTTTGAAACACCTGAACTGCAACTCTCAAATCCAATGAGTCTTGTGCCAGTCTTCAAGCCTACATTTAACCTATTCTATAAAATGGACTTAGCTAAAAAATTGAAGTCTAAGCTTCATTACATAGGGTCCTAAAGTCCTTAAAATAGAGAGGAGGTTATGGTATCAATCAAATCTAATACAAAATAGGAGGGTTAAAATATGCATACCCAACAATCTCCCCCTATTTGATTGATGCCATTACCTACTATAACTCAAGCAAACATTGTACTTGGAAAAACATGTTCATAAGAATTAACATGATAAGTCATGTCCTAAGTCAATGCACACACTAGCTTAAGCTATAGATTTCTATACTATTGAAAGATTAAAAAAAACATACAATTTGAAAAGTATAGAAATGCATTCAGTGCACTTAAAAATATGAGTTTAAGTTTAAAGTGCGGTTTAAACTGAATGTTTAAACATCAATTCAAAAAAGTGATTTTAAGTTGAAAAATATTTGAATGATGTTGTAAACCATAAGCGGTTTCATTGTTCTACAAACAAGCAGTTTGATATGAACAAGGTTTTGGAACCAATGATGCATTTTTCATTACTACCTCGAGCGGTTACAGTTACAAGGTAGAAAAGCAAAATACAAATGTTACAAACAAAAGAAAGTTGAACTAAGGAAAATACATGAATTGCAGTTCAATAAAGCAAAAATCAGCAAAGGAAGTAAGAAATTACAAGTAAAGAGTGGTCCTATTGCTAGGGCGGTTGATGTTGCGGTTGATCAACTTCTGGATTTGAGGCAGAGGTCTCTGATCTGAAGGATCTTCTAATTTTTCTCACTTCATCAGCAGTCCTTCCTTGGGCAGTCACCAATCTTCCAAGGGTGTTTTCTTGAGTTGCAAGTCTAAGATTGATCTCACCCACTCCTCTTGAATTACCTCTGACTTGTTCAATTTGGTCATTGATAAGAGTGTGAAAAGAGGAATTCAAGGAATTGAACAAAACATGAATCTCCCCCTGAATAGCTGCGGTCTGAGTAGAAATGGCTTCTTGAATAGGTGTCAGATCAACAGATACTTTCAGGGAGGTTTTCAACTCAGGGATTGTAGCTTCAAGCTTGGAGTTGAAACCTATCTTGAGATTGTCAAGGCGGTCATTAAATTCATCCTTGATTTCATTTAATTTGGCTTTCAAAGAATCTTCCAAAGAATTTGTATTGACATTCAGCTGAGCCTTAACTTCATCAACATCAGTTAAAATATTTGTCTCAACTGCATTCAAGGCGGTTTGAAGATCTTGAGAGGGAGGCGGTCCTAGAGGCTTTAGCAGGCATTTAAGAATTTCAGCCTGAAGGAGAGTCAAGGGAGCTTTTGGAGGAGTTGGAGAATTGGTTGAGCATCCTCCAACTTTCAAATGTGCAGTTGTTATGTTATGCATTCCCAATGATTGAATTTGAATAATTCCATCGCCTAAGTCTTTACGAAAACTTTCAAAACATGCTTCAGGTGAGGACTTCACAATGTTTGCTGATATCCTTCTCCCCCTTATGGCATCAATAATGGAGAGCAAAATATTTCAACGAAGTTTCTATGCTCAGCCATTTGAAGGGTTTGGGAGGCAATCGAGATGGCCTTGGTTCTCAACAATCTTTTAAAGGGAGCGGTCGGAGGCTTCAAGAGTTGCATACAGATGCAAATCAATTTGATAATATGGCCTTGGTTGATGAGCAGCTGGTTTTGAATGAGGTTAAGGGTGGAAAGAATTTGGGAGTAGTCAAGTGGGGAGGAGGAAGTGTTGAAGATGAGGGAATATGAGTGAAAGGAGGAGGTGTCTGCAAAAGTGAGGTGCGGGGCCTTTCTGGTGTTTGAGAGAAAAGAGTTTGAAAAATGCGAGAGTGTGGACGGTATATGGTGAGGAGGTTGTGGTTGAGATAGGGGTGGTTGGGATGGGAGCGGTTGATATGGGGGCGGTTGAGATTGGGGTAAAGGATATAGGAGTAGTTTGGATGGGAGCCGGCTGGTATAGGGTGGTCGGGACGGGAGCGCTTGATACGGGGCGGTCGAGACTTGGGGTAGAGTTGATAGGGAGTAGTTTGACGTGGAGCGGTTGGCATAGAAGCGGTGGAGACAGGGGTAGTTTGAGGAGGAATGGTGGAGGATGGAGGAGTTGTAGTGATTGGGTTGGCATGTGTGTGTGGAAGGAGATTTTTGTGATGCTGTGGTAGTTTGGGCGCGGTTTGGTTCAAGAGGGGGGACGATTGGTTTACGGGTGAATTTTGTGGAGATGGA
>JAFEMH010007955.1:0-69657 GCA_022495995.1 Adenophora triphylla var. japonica | reverse complement strand
AATTAACATGGCATGGTTGATTCATGAAAAACTATATGAGCATAATTATGAACATGGAATGATACAACACAAATCACATTTGGTCGAATTACTAGTACGCGGCCACGTGCTCCAAGGTTATCCCACACTTCCATCGAAGTGCCTCGTGGGGAAGGTTTTGGTGTCCACCCATATACCAAGTAATACTTCACAAATATCCTAGATTAATCATATTAATCATATTAATGAATTTAACATCCCATGACCTAGATTAATCATATTAATCACATATTACAATTTCATAATCATGGTATATCACTATATACAATTACTTCAAAAGTAAAACTCATACAATTTCACATTCTAAATCATATTCATCATGAAAATCCATATAATCACATTACACAATTATCATGATTATCTAACTAAACATCATGAACGGGGCTCGATACCACCGTTGGGTTTCGAGGGTCCATGCGCAGCTGGAAAATTGCAAATAACTTCCGAATACCCAAAGCCCTAGAATCGTTCTAGATGAATAATTAAGAATTATGAATTAGTGGTTACCAACCTTGATTGCCTTTGTCGTTGATATACGTGTTCCAACTCCGCATTGAAGAGTTTGCAAGTCTTCAATATGATCCTTGAATCACGAACAAAAGATCTTGAGAAGCGAAGATCCTCCACGAGTATCCACGCGACGAACGAACCCTAGAACTCTTTCTAGGAGGATCGCTAGATCCTTCGATTGAAACACTTTCAATCTAAGTGTATTATGGAATTGGTGTGATGATTTCAATTCACAATTGAAAAGGGTTCTCAATTTTGGGTTTCTCTAAACTCAAAATTCGTCACTTGGCTGCTAGGGTTGATAAAGGAGAGTATTTATACTTTATAAATACTGTGCCTTATTAAAAACCCTTGAGAAAAACGGTTTCAAAGATTCGTGGCACATGGGCGGCCGCCCATAGGGACTCCGGGCGGCCGCCCATGTGTCCAGTGAGCCTAATCCTTCCTCCGAAAACCCATGTGGGCGGTCCGTCATAGGCACATGGGCGGTCGCCTACGCTGTCCAGAGCCTTAAACCCTTATTCGAAACCTATCGTGGGCGGTCGCTCATAGGCACATGGGCGGTCGCCCATGTGTCCAGACTCCAATGCCCGGTTTTCCAAATAAGATGGGCGGTCGCCCATAGCACATTGGGCGGTCGCCCAACACACCAGAATTCCATAATTCCATTTTTGTCAATTCATTCGATGCGTGTGACCCCATAGGACTATATTATGTTGGCAATGAGTTCGATCACATCGATCCTCATAAGACATGAGCGGACTCTAGCAAGCCATCATGCCTACCCAAATAATATAATATTAAGTTCGTTTTTCCTACATAGAACATATCACAATCCCATTGTCACACGATGTTATATTGAACATGAGTCATGGTCCACGTCAACTCATATTGTTCAATGCTTTCTCGTTACCAAGTAAATTGATTAATCGAATGACATTAATCATATTAATTCATTCGGGCATGGCCATGCACTACATCAATCTTACTCATGAGTGGCCAAGCAAAACATCTCTCTTTCGAGGGACAAGTTTCCATCTTGACTTATCATTCTTCCCAACAAGAATCATATCATGCCAATGATAGCCCTTATTGTTGTCCGGTTAAAGACAACGTTAAACTATATCAAACATGATATTCATCGAGTGGAAGACGATGATAATCTCAGGTCAAAGGATATCAATGATATGACTATATGAGATTTATTTATGACATATGACCATGACATAAATCTCATAATGGGTCAAGTCCAGTACCTTGTTCACTAACAAGTACCCATGAATCTAATGTGCATCTCTATGCATATAATCATCACATGATTATCCATTAGACTTCATACTAGTGCTTCATAAGTACTAGGGACACAATTATTAATGTAAACATGCAAACACATATAATAATCAAAAGAAACAATCTCATATATAAATAAGCAATGACATTACATAAAGGTCTATCTCTATAGGCCTAGGGCACTAACACCTACAAGATAATGAGAACTCTTCCGATGATGAAGTATCATACACTAAGAAGGCTAAAAACCACCGCAAGCACAAGAAAAAGGTGTATGAGTCTAGCTCATCATCTTCCTCCTCCGACAATGAGAGTTATGCTTCCAAGAAAGAAAGAAAGAGGGAAAGCAAGGACGAACCCCTTACCATGGCAATGCTAGAAAAGAAACTTGCATCCCTCGATGTGAGTAAGGGAGCCTCTCTCTCTATTGACTATGACACCCTTCGTCAATCCATGTCAAATCTTCCTAGAAAGTACAAGACACCCGACATTGCAAAGTTCAATGGTTCTACTTGCCCTAAAGCTCATTTGGAAACCTACTCTTGGGCCATGCTACCTATGGGTGTCGATGACAACTTGCTAGTTCAATGCTTCCCTCAAACCCTTGACGGTGCCGCTAGAGATTGGTATATGACTCTTCCACTCTCCACAAGGCTTGATTGGCCACTCGCCAGTCGTGCCTTCCAAGAGCAATATGAGGACAACTCTACCTACCGCACTACTAGGAGAGACCTTGAGCAAACTAAGCAACAACAAAATGAGTCATTCGCCAATTTTGTCAAGAGATGGAGGATCAAACTGACTGAAATCGTTGATAGGCCAAGCCTAGACGAACAAATTCATATCCTACTTCAATGTCTCCGCGAAGAGTACCAAGAGAAGCTTGCCGGCAATTACTTCCCTAGTTTCCTCGAACTCCATAAATCGGGCCTTAGAATCGATGAATTGATCCGTCTTAGAAAGAATTCAGAAAAGGAGAATTGTCCAACAAAGGAGAGCACCGGTCGGACCTATCATGATTTTGGTGAGGCTACTCTTAAGGAAATATTCGATGATCTAGTAGGCCAAGGAAAACTGAAGCCAATGGAAGACTATCATCCTAAGAAAATGAGAGAAGATTGGAACCACGAGAAATTTTGCGATTACCATCAGTTTAGTGGTCATGACACCAACAATTGCTACAATTTGAGGGATGCCATCCAAGACTTGTATGAAGCCGGCAAGATCAACTGAAGCATCACCACCTTGGGGCTCCGATCGTCCTCTCCCTTTTTCCTTGAAAAAAAAAAAAAAACATAGATTAGGTAAACTTCCTAGTATGTTCTCGAAGAATCGTTCTGTCATTCTAGTCCATCTCTATCCTCTCTAGTTTGTGTCAAGTGAACTATCGAGTCTGTTTCGAATTTTCTTATCAATAAAAGTTATCTCTTTATCCTAAACACTTTTCCAAAAAGTTGTTTTTCTTTATGAATATCATTTGATCTATGTTGAATAGTGGACCCTCATTCCTTAAATCATCACGAAAAATAGAAACTTCTAAACAAGTTTGAAATGAAAATTATCCTTAGAAGGCTTAAGGCTAAACATTACTCCTGCTGAAAGTCGAAGATCAACAAACGAAGGAAGCCAAAGGCGCTGCTATCAACATGCACCCCAAGAAGAGTGGGGCTACTCAATTCAAGGCTTTGAGAGTACAAAAATAAAAAGCTCGCTAGGTCGAAACTCCTCAAATCGTCCTAGGCAAAAATAGAGCATCAAAAAAAAAAAAAAAAAAAAAATGAAAAAAAAAAAAGGGAAAAAACTCTCAAAGCCTTCATCGCCCCACAACAAGGATGAAATTTCAACAAAGGCAAGAAGGACTCTCCCGCAAAGAAGAAGAGTCAAGTGATATCAATGAAGAAAAGAGGATCCCTCAACATCCTCTTACAACGAAGCCCGAATGGCAACACAAATAAAGAAGACTTTCAACGTCAATCTATAAAGAAAAATGTTTAGCCTTAAGTCGTGCTAATGATTGTCTTTCTTTTCAAACTCGTTAAGAAATTTCTAGATGATGCAAGGTCCATTAAAGGAAGAACAACTTTTCTAGATCTTTGAGCCATATAGCGTTCTTTGTTGAGTCTAGGGGCTTCCTCTTAGCCATTCTCATACACACTCTTGAAATTCAAGCAGCAAAACTGGGGCTTCCTAACCTTTCCTCCCCCAGTCAATCCCTACTCAAACTCTCAAGAGTAATCAAATCTGCATTAGGGGCTTTCCTCTTCGCTTCTCACTATCATCATTAGAGAATACACTCCCCAAAAGAGTCAATGCTTGGATCACCTTCCAAAAATAGAGTCCGTCTCTCCTCAACTAAACTTGAGATCTCATCTTTCTCCTTAAATGAGATTCTTCCAACTGAGTCCCCTTCGAGTAAACATACTTTTCAAAAAAAAAATGGCTCGCTAGGTTGAAAACTCGTAAAGAACGGTCTAGGCAAAAGTTAGAGCACAAAAAGCAAAAGGCGCAAAAGAGATGCCCGCTAGATTGAAAACCCGAAAGGGCGGTCTAGGCAAAAACCAGGGTGCGTCACTAAAGAAAAAAAAATCAAAGGGAAAAGGAGGGGATCCTTCTTCAATTCACGCAGCCTCACAAGCCTGTTCACGAAGTCACCTGCAGCATACAAGAAGTCTTGGGGCTTAGTGTCAAGAGAAGCCTTAAAAAATGCGCGCTTTGGATTAGGCAGCATAAGTTCTACATAGCAAAAGCCATTGGAGTGGTTTGGACCTTGTTCAGTCAATGATCATCACATGAAAAAAGGGGCTTGACGATGGAAAAGTCCTGCGACAATGAAAAACTCCTTGAAGTATCCTTAGCGTTGACCTTGGGTTATCTCAGCGAAATCCTATTAGACGATTGTCTCATTCGATCTTTAGATGGACCTCACGAGTTGGTCTCCTAAACCAAAATCTAAATCACATAAACAATTTTCAATCTCACATAATAGAACTCATTTTCCCCGCTGATTCTTGGGGTCGAGTGCACATTGATCGTCTTGAACAAACAAATGTTGTTATGCAAATGCTTTCACTAACCCTCTTGCAGAAATTAAAGCACGTCAAGTGCTTACTTTTAGATCAAACATGTTGAGTGTTTGGATTTCGCCTACCATCTACCTTTCCATATAGCAATGCATCCAATTAAGTGCGTCGAGCATCTCTTCAAGCGTCAAGCAACCATCGCGTCAAGCAACCATCGCGTCAAGCAACCATCGCGTCAAGCAACCATCGCGTCAAGCAACCTTTGCGTTAAGCAACCATCGATCAAGCATCCATCATGTCAAGTGCCATGCGTCAAGCATATTCCAACAAAAAGCCCGATTCAACGCCCAGACAGGTGGATCGTCATCAATTAGATGCGTCAAGCATCTAGGGTCAGTATGT
The DNA here is from genome assembly GCA_022495995.1 of Adenophora triphylla var. japonica. NCBI lineage: Eukaryota > Viridiplantae > Streptophyta > Magnoliopsida > Asterales > Campanulaceae > Adenophora > Adenophora triphylla. Next base: position 64,396 of record JAFEMH010007955.1, on the reverse strand, counting down.
CAAATACTTACCTTATCAAAAGCCCGGTTCAACGCCCATACAGGTGGATCGTCACCAATTAGGTGTGTCAAGCATCTACAGGTAGTATGTCGAGTACTACTCAACAAAAAGCCCGGTCTTGAATCGCCAGGATCGTCACCTCAACAAAAGCTCGATCCCGAATCTCCAGAATCGTCACCTCACTTCAGTCTCAAAAGAAAACCCAACAGAATGCAAAGGACCGGACAGGTAAATCTTCATTTTCTAACATCTTTCCCCGCAGGTTCGGAGCCCAAACAGACGAATCTTCAGACAAACAGGTATATTCAGAATTGGGTCATGATTTGATTCCTCAGTATGGATTTGCCTTTTCAAAAATAAAATCTCCTCGATTTTCAAAAAAAAATGATTTTCAAAATGCCTAAAGCAACCTTTTCGTGTTTTGGAGTCGAACTACGTTCTGGTCTGATTCTCCGATAGAGATACGTAGGCAGCCGTGCGGCACGACCATCCCAGCTGTTCGAATGATGTCTTTTTATCGACGACACTTCTTCTTTCATAAGACCTCGTCGCCGAGGGGCTCTGTAGACACCCCATTCTGAACTCATAATTACATGATTACACTACTCTTCATCTCTCTTTTTATGTTTTGGATGAAAGCATATCGGGCCACATGTTTCGTTAAGTTTCTAACTAACCTCGTTAGTTTTGGACCTAACTGACTAACGGAACAACTGAAGAGGACAAAATAGTCATCAGAATAGTTATCTCGCACGAGATATCATATCTCGCGCGAGATATCCCCTCGACAGGATATGCAGAAATCACTCTCCTTCTCCGTTTCAAACTCTCTTTTTTGATAAAACCTTATCAATTCGGGTATCCAATCAGAACTGAGTTCTGGAACCTTCCTAGGGGATTTTACCTCTCCACCTTCACCTCTCCAACCTCCTATAAATATTGGATGACTTTCAGTGTTTCAGAGGTCGACAATTCTGATCCTTGATCAAGAAAACACACAACACACACAATTTGTTGGTTTCTTTCCATGAAAGACTCCTTCAAATCACTCACAAACAACTCCCAAAGTTTGTTCATCAACCTTGTTGATTAACAAACATCGAAGCCCGAATCAAGGGACCAAGGCGAAGCTCCGTCCGCATCAAGATCCAAATCAAGGATCGAGGCGAAGCTCTGTCCGTATCAAGTTTCAACTCTAAACTTGAGTCGAAACTCTGTCCGAATCTCTCCTCAAAAGGTAATCATCCTTTAACTTTCACTTCTCTTCTCAACCTCTCTATTGATTTTAGAGTAGTGTAATCCCATCAAAAGGATTAGCTTAGAGTCCCTTCAGTCAATGGAGGCGATCTCGAAGCATACAATCCGACATTCCTAATCAAGGAATTGATTAGGGTTTATTTGTTCTTCTTTAATCATTTTATTAAAAAGATTGAAAACCTCTCTTTTCTTTAGCAAGACCGATCTCCGGATTGGGTGAAATGGATGCTCCTTGACCTACCCATTTCATAACCTAAGCCCCGAACCCAAATCTCTTTCAAAATGGTTTTCCTATTTTCTCCAATCGAATAATATAGTTGGCCACTCGCCAGTCGTGCCTTCCAAGAACAGTTTGAGGACAACTCCACTTACCGCACTACTAGAAGGGACCTCGAGCAAACTAAGCAACAACAAAATGAGTCATTCGCAGACTTCGTCAAAAGATGGAGGACCAAACTGACTGAAATCGTTGATAGGCCAAGCCTAGACGAACAAATTCATATCCTACTTCAATGCCTCCGCGAAGAGTACCAAGAGAAGCTTGTCGGCAATTACTTCCCTAGTTTCCCCGAACTCCATAAATCGGGCCTTATAATTGATGAATTGATCCGTCTTAGAAAGAATTCAGAAAAGGAGAATTGTCCAACAAAGGGGAGCACCGGTCGTACCTATCATGATTTTGGAGGGGCTACTCTTAAGGAAATGTTCGATGATCTAGTAGGCCAAGGAAAACTGAAGCCAATGGAAGACTATCATCCTAAGAAAATGAGAGAAGATTGGGACCACGACAAATTTTGTGATTACCATCAGTTTAGTGGTCATGACACCAACAATTGCTACAATTTGAGGGATGCCATCCAAGACTTGTATGAAGCCGGCAAGATCAACTGAAGCATCACCGCCTTGGGGCTCCGATTGTCCTCTCCCTTTTTCCTTTGAAAAAAAAACATAGATTAGGTAAACTTTCTAGTATGTTCTCGAAGAGTCGTTCTGTCATTCTAGTCCATCTCTATCCTCTCTAGTTTGTGTCAAGTAAACTATCGAGTCTGTTTCAAATTTCCTTATCAATAAAAGTTATCTCTTTACCCTAAACACTTTTCCAAGAGTTGTTTTTCTTTATGAATATCATTTGATCTATGTTGAATAGTGGACCCTCATTCCTTAAATCATCACGAAAAATAGAAACTTCTAAACAAGTTTGAAGTGAAAACTATCCTTAGAAGGCTTAAGGCTAAACATTAACCATGTCGAAAGTCGATTGTCAACAAACGAAGGAAGCCAAAGGCGCTGCCATCAACATTCATCCCAAGAAGAGTGGGGCTACTCAATTCAAGGCTTTGAGAGTACAAAAATAAAAAGCTCGCTAGGTCGAAACTCCTCAAATCGTCCTAGGCAAAAGAAAGAGCATCAAAAAAAAAACTCTCAAAGCCTTCATCGCCCCACAACAAGGATGAAATTTCAACAAAGGCAAGAAGGACTCACCCGCAAAGAAGAAGAGTCAAGTGATATCAATGAAGAAAAGAGGATCCCTCAACATCCTCTTACAACAAAGCACGAATGGCAACACAAATGAAGAAGACTTTCAACGTCAATCTATAAAGAAAAATGTTTAGCCTTAAGTCGTGCTAATGATTGGTTTTCTTTTCAAACTCGTTAAGAAATTTCTAGATGATGCAAGGTCCATTAAAGGTGAAACAACTTTTCTAGACCTTTGAGCCATGTAGCGTTCTTGGTTGAGTCTAGGGGCTTCCTCTTAGCCATTCTCATACACACTCTTGAAATCCAAGCAGCAAAACTGGGGCTTCCTAACCTTTCCTCCCTCAGTCAATCTCTACTCAAACTCTCAAGAGTAATCTAATTTGCAGTAGGGGCTTTCCTTTTTGCCTCTCACTCTCATCATTAGAGATTATACTCTCCCAAAAGAGTCAATGCTTGGATCACCTTCCAAAGAATAGAGTCCGTCTCTCCTCAACTAAACTCGAGATCTCATCTTTCTCCTTAATGAGATTCTTCCAACTGAGTTCTCTTCGAGTACACATACTTTTCAAAAAAAAAATGGCTCGCTAGGTTGAAAACTCGTAAAGAGCGGCCTAGGCAAAAGTTAGAGCACAAAAAGCAAAAGACGCAAAAGAGATGCCCGCTAGATTGAAAACCCGAAAGGGCGGTCTAGGCAAAAACCAGGGTGCGTCACAAAAAAATTCAAAGGGAAAAAGGAGGGGATCCTTCTTCAATTTACGCAGCCTCACAAGCCTGTTCACGAAGTCATCTACAACATACAAGAAGTCTTGGGGCTTGGTGTCAAGAAAAGCCTTGGGAAAATGCGTGCTTTGGATTAGGCAGCATCAGTTCTACATAGCAAAAGCCATTAGAGTGGTTTGGACCTTGTTCAGTCAATGATCATCACATGAAAAAAGGGGCTTGACGATGAAAAAGTCCTGCGACAATGAAAAACTCCTTGAAGTATCCTTAGCGTTGAACTTGGGTTATCTCAGCGAAATCCTATTAGACGATTGTCTCATTCGATCTTTAGATGGACCTCACGAGTTGGTCTCCTAAACCAAAATCTAAATCACATAAACAATTTTCAATCTCACATAATAGAACTCATTTTCCCCGCTGATTCTTGGGGTCGAGTGCACATTGATCGTCTTGAACAAACAAATGTTGTTATGCAAATGCTTTCACTAACCCTCTTGCAGGAATTAAAGCACGTCAAGTGCTTACTTTTAGATCAAACATGTTGAGTGTTTGGATTTCGCCTACCATCTACCTTTCCATATAGCAATGCATCCAATTAAGTGCGTCGAGCATCTCTTCAAGCGTCAAGCAACCATTGCGTCAAGCAACCATCGCGTCAAGCAACCATCGCGTCAAGAAACCATCGCGTCAAGCAACCATTGCGTCAAGCAATCATCGCGTCAAGCATCCATCATGTCAAGTGCCATGCGTCAAGCATATTCCAACAAAAAGCCCGATTCAACGCCCAGACAGGTGGATCGTCAACAATTAGGTGTGTCAAACATCTAAGATGCGTCAAGCATCTAGGGTCAGTATGTCAAATACTTACCTTACCAAAAAGCCCGATTCAACGCCCAGACAGGTGGATCGTCACCAATTAGGTGTGTCAAACATCTAAGATGCGTCAAGCATCTAGGGTCAGTATGTCAAATACTTACCTCATCAAAAAGCCCGTCTTGAATCGCCAGGATCGTCACCTCAACAAAAGCCCGGTCTTGAATCGCCAGGATCGTCACCAAGTAGGTGTGTCAAGCATCTACAAGTAGTATGTTGAGTACTACTCAACAAAAAGCTCGGTCTTGAATCGCCAGGATCGTCACCTCAACAAAAGCTTGGTCCCGAATCTCCAGGATCGTCACCTCACTTCAGTCTCAAAAGAAAATCCAACAGAATGCAAAGGACCGGACAGGTAAGCCTTTATTTTCTAACATCTTTCCCCACAGGTTCGGAGCCTAAACAGGCGAATCTTCAGACAAACAGGTATATTCAGAATTGGGTCATGATTTGATTCCTCAGTATGGGTTTGCCTTTTCAAAAATAAAATCTCCTCGATTTTCAAAAAATGATTTTCAAAATACCTAAAGCAACCTTTTTGTGTTTTGGAGTCGAACTACGTTTTGGTCTGATTCTCCGATAGAGATACGTAGGCAGCCGTGCGGCACGACCATCCCAGTGTTCAGAATGATGTCTTTTCTATCGACGACACTTCTTCTTTCATAAGACTCCGTCGCCGAGGGGCTCTGTAGACACCCCATTCTGAACTCATAATTACATGATTACACTACTCTTCATCTCTCTTTTATGTTTTGATGAAAGCATATCAGTTTCGTCATGTTTCGTTAAGTTTCTAACTAACCTCGTTAGTTTTGGACCTAACTGACTAACGGAACAACTGAAGAGGACAAAATAGTCAAATGACTAGTTATCTCGCATGAGATATCATGTCTCGCGCGAGATATCCACTCGACAGGATGTGCAGAAGTCACTTCCCTTTTCCGTTTCAAACTCTCTTTTTGGATAAAACCTTATCAATTCGGGTATCTAATCAGAACTGAGTTCTGGAACCTTCCTAGGGGATTTTACCTCTCCACCTTCACCTCTCCAACCTCCTATAAATACTGGATGACTTTCAGTGTTTCGGAGGTCGACAATTCTGATCCTTGATCAAGAACACACACAACACACACAATTTGTTGGTTTCTTTCCATGAAAGACTCCTTCAAATCACTCACAAACAACTCCTAAAGTTTGTTCATCAACCTTGTTGATTAACAAACATCAAAGCCCGAATCAAAGGACCAAGGCAAAGCTCCGTCCGCATCAAGATCCAAGTCAAGGATCGAGGCGAAGCTCTGTCCGTATCAAGTTTCAACTCTAAACTTGAGTCGAAACTCTGTCCGAATCTCTTCTCAAAAAAGGTAACCATCCTTTAACTTTCACTTCTCTTCTCAACCTCTCTATTGATTTTAGAGTAGTGTAATCCCATCAAAAGGATTAGCTTAGAGTCCCTTCAGTCAATGAAGGCGATCTCGAAGCATACAATCCGACATTCCTAATCAAGGAATTGATTAGGGTTTATTTGTTCTTCTTTAATTATTTATTTTAAAGATTGAAAACCTCTCTTTTCTTTACCAAGACCGATCTCCGGATTGGGTGAAATGGATGCTCCTTGACCTACCCATTTCATAACCTAAGCCCCGAACCCAAATCTCTTTCAAAATGGTTTTCCTATGTTTCCAAACGAATAATATAGGTAGACACCCCATTCTGAACCAATAAATCATGATTACACTACTCTTAGTCTCTCTTTTATGTTTTGATGAAAGTGTATCAGTTTCGGCATGTTTCGTTAAGTTTCTAACTAACCTCGTTAGTTTTGGACCTAACTGACTAACAGAATAACTGAAGAGGGCAGAATTGTCCACAGACTGCTTTGTCTCGCACGAGATATCATATCTCGCGCGAGATATACCCTCGACAGGATGTGCAGAAATCACTCTCCTTCTCTGTTTCAACCTCCTTTCTTGATAAACCTCATCTAATCCGGTCATCCAATCACATTTGGGTTCTGGAAGCTTCCTTGAGAGTCCTAATCTTGATGACAAAGTAATCCATCCACCTCTTAAACCCCTATAAATACTTGGTGACTTCCAAGGTTCAGGAGGTCCGAAAATTCCACACAACACACACAATTTGCTGGTTTCTTTCCACGAAAGACTCCTTCAAATCACTCACAAACAACTCCTAAATTCGTCCTTCAACCACGTTGATTGACGAACATCAAGGCTCAAGCCTAGCATCAAGGCTCAAGCCTAGCATCAAGGCGAAGCTCTATCCGCATCAAGACTTGACTCTCATATTGAGTCGAAGCTCTGCCCAAATCACTTCTCGATCGAGAAGACATCTTAGAACCACGTTCTAAATCAATTACTCCCTAAACCCAAGGTAAAATCCTCTATTTCTCTTCTTCTTCTCAATCTCTCTATTGACTTTTAGAGTGGTGTAATCCCATCAAAAGGATTGGCCTAGAGTCCCTTCAATCGATGAAGGCGATCTCGAAGCATACAATCCGACATTCCTAATCAAGAAATTGATTAGGGTTTACTTGTTTTCTTTAATTCTATATATTGTAAAGATTGAAGACCTCTCTTTTCTTTAGCAAGACCGATCTTCGGATTGGGTGGAATGGATGCTCCTCGACCTACCCATTCCATAACCTAAGCCCCGAACTCAAATCTCTTTTCAAAAATGGTTTTCCTATGTTTCCAAACAAATAATATAGGTAGCGACTCTAAAAGATAAAATTCTTTCTCACAACGCTACAGTGGCAACTCCGCTGGGGACTTAAAATTAAGAGGCTTAAACTTGCGTCAAAATTAAAAGAGAGGTTTTCAAAAAAAAATTTGTAAATTTGAATTTTTTGCTCTCAGATGAGGCATGTCTCGCGGCGAGATATCATATCTCGCGCGAGATATCGCCTCGGCAATCTGGTTGCTTTCTGGTTTCTCCCGTTCATCTCATAGTCCAAGAGAGAGCCGAACACGCAAGGGGGATCCCAGAATTCATTATCTGCAGAGTTCCCACATCTTAAGGCCTCCCTTAAGATGTAGAACTCGAATCGTTTTCCATTTAAATAATTGATTATTATTTATAAACTGCGTGCGATTGGGTTCTATTTAATTAAAGTCCGGTCCATTGGGGATTCGGGAGTTGTAATTTAAATTATTTATTTCTCTCTCTCTCCTTTATGTGGAACTACGACGGCCTGAGTCTTCCTAATTGGGAGAAACGTAGGCAACCACTTGGTGCGGCCACTATCTGTTTTTCTTTTTGTTTTCAAAATTAAAACTTTCTATTTTACTCTATCACCTAGATTGACTCTCACACACGCGCACTCATATATAACTGTCATTGCACTACATACCCTCTATAAACCCGGGACCCACACTAAGAACGGATGACGGTAACCACCTAGTCGCCGGTCTCTCCGAAGTTGGATCATCCCACTCCGCGTATTCAATCCATCTAGATTGTCATATCGCGGGGAGCCTAGCCTTCCAGCCCTGCATCGCCACATATCATGTAGATTGACTTTTTAGGACACTCCGTGACCGGTCGGTTTGATCTTGGAGTCCTTGTAATCCCTTGTCAAGATCTTATTTTGTGCAATAATCCATGACAAAAAAAATTGTCGCTTCGGAATTGTCCCTTCGGAAACGTCCCTACGGTTGTCCCTTCGGATTTGCCCCTAAAAAGAGAAAAAAAATTCACCAAAATTATTGCACAAAACTCGATGTTACTTGAGATTACTCCGACCCCTAGGTCCCTAGGTTTGGATTCTGAATATTAGAAACCCCCAAAACGGATGTTCCGTCCGACCAAAATTAGGATTAAAATCAGAAAAATTATGACTTTCCGTGGTAAAGTCTCGCGCGAGACTACTTGTCTCGTACGAGATAGGTGTTCGGTCTTTTCGTGTTTTGGCCAAAACCTTCAAACCTTCAAAGCCTTCATTCACCCTATTCAGCCGACTTGTTGGGACTCGATCATGGTTTAACCCGGTTGCTACACGTCTAGGTCCTTCGCCAAAGCTCGACACGATGTCTGCTTCTCCTTCTACCACCGAGGCCGATTTCAACGATGCTAAGGTCCAACTCATCGAAGCCATGACTAGGTTGGATGAACAAAGTAAGCAAATTGATGAGCAAAATGCCCAAATGGCCGCCCTCATGAAAGAACTCCACGAGTTGAAAGTCAAGAAAAGCAGAAAACAAAAGCAGAAAGTGGAATCCTCCTCCGACGAAGAGGAATCCTACACCAAAGTAAATAGAAAAACTAAGAAGTCAAGCAAGAAAAAGGAAGAATCCGATTCCTCCTCTTCCTCATCCTCCTCTGATGATGAGGAACATACCTCCAAGGGTGCTAAAACCAAGAAAAAAGGCAGTGGTGAAACTACTAAACTTGGTAACCATGTTACTAAGAACTACCTCGAGAAGAAACTTGCAACTCTTGACACTTCAAAAGGGTCATTCGTTCCATTTGATCCCGATGCTCTTCAACAATCAATCACCAAGTTTCCTCGCAAGTACAAGACACCCGACATTGCCAAGTTCAATGGTACTACCTGTCCTCGAGCTCATGTTGAGACCTACACTTGGGCCATGCTTCCAATGGGCGTTGACAACACAATCTTGGTCCAATGCTTTCCTCAAACCTTAGAAGGTGCTGCAAGGGATTGGTACATGTCTCTTCCTACGACTACAAGGCTTGATTGGTCGTCTGCATGTTTAGTCTTCCAAAGGCACTTTGAAGACAACTCCACTTACCGCCCTACTAGGAGGGATCTTGAACAAACCAAACAACATGCCAATGAGTCCTTTGCTGAATTTGCTAGAAGATGGAGACTCAAACTCACCGAAATTGTCGAAAGGCCTACTCTCAAAGAGCAAATTCATATCTTCCTCCAATGCCTCCGTGATGAATTTCAAGAGAAGCTCGCCGGTAATTACTTTCCTAGTTTCAATGAACTCCTCGAGTCCAGAATTAGGGTTGACGACTTCCTAAAAAGCAAAAAGAAGGAAAGTAACTTCCGCTACAACAGACCTGCTACAAGTAAGGATGCTTCAGTCAATGCCATTGCAGTCAACCGCTCCAACACCGGAAAGTATTCTGCTGTCCCTCCTCCCGAAAAGAAAAAGAGGCACTACGACAAAATTGAAGGAATCACTCAAGAGGAACTCTTCGACGTGCTTGTCCAGAATGAAAAGATCAAACCAAGGGAAGGTGGTCCTCCGAAGGATATGGGTCCAAATCATGCTCATCACTTATTCTGCAAGTACCACAACTTCACCGGCCACGACACCAACTCTTGCCACCACTTGAAGGATATCATCCAAGACCTCTTTGATAATGGAGATCTAGAACGTCCCAATGTCATCACCAATCCCCTCCCTCGTACTTCATGAAGAAGATGAAGCTCCGAGAAGAAAGCTGCACTTACCACTTTGGGGCTACCACTATCCTCTCCCTTTCTCCTTTGATAGAAGTAGATTAGGTTTTAAATTTCCTAGTATGAACTCGAAGAGTCGTTCTGTCTTTCTAGTACTTCTCACCTCCTCTAGTTTGTGTCTTCTAAACTATCGAGTCTGTTCTTAAATTTCTCAATAAATTAAAGTAATTTCTTTTCCTAAACACTTTCCCTAAGGTTGTTCTACCTCATGAATATCATTTAACTCATACAAAATAATGGACCCTCCATTCCCTAAATCATCACAAAAATAGAAACTTCTAAGTGACTTTAAGAAGCAAGTTATCATTAAGAGGCTTAAAGGTTAAACATTACCCCTACTGAAAGTTAAAGATCAACAAGCGAATAAAGCCGAAGGTGCTGCTGTCAACATTCATCCCAAGAAGAGTGGGGCTACTCAATTCAAGGCTTTGAGAGTACAAAAAAAAAAAAGAGAAGAAGAAAAACTCTCAAGCCTTCATCGCCCCACAACAAAGAGGGAATTCCAACAAATGAAAGAAGGACTCTCTCACAAAGGAGATTAGCCAAGTAATACCAACAAAAGAAAAGAGGATTCCTCAATATCCTCCTACATCAAGTGAAGAAGACTTTCAGTATCAAGAAAAAATGTTTACCCTTAAGTCATACTAATGATTGGCTTTCTTCTCAAACTTATTTAGAAAATTCTAGATGATGCACGATTCATTAAAAGGTAGAATAACTTTTCTAGATCCTTGAGCCAAGTAACGCTTCTCGTTGAGTCTAGGGGCTTCCTGTTAGCCACTTTTATACACACTCTTGAAATCCAAGCATCAAAACTGGGGCTTCCTAACCTTTCCTCCCCCAGTCAATCTCTACTTCAAACTCTTCAAAATAATAAAATATACACTAAGGGGCTTTCCTCTTTGCTTCTCACTCTCGTCATCTTCTCCAAAGAATCAATGTTTGGATCACCTTCCAAAGAATAGAGTTTATCTCTCCTCAACTGACTTGAGATCTCATCTCTCTCTCCCCAATAAGATTCTCTCCTCTGAGTTCTCTTCGAGTTACATACTCTTCAAAAAAAAAATGGCTCGCTAGGTTGAAAACTCGTAAAGAGCGGCCTAGGCAAAAGTTAGAGCATAAAGACGCAAAAAGAGATGCCCGCTAGATTGAAAACCCGAAAGGGCGGTCTAGGCAAAAACCAGGGTGCGCACTAAGGGAAAAAAAATCAAAGGTCAAAGGGAGAGTATTCTTCAATCTTCTTCATCGAGCATCATTTCGATCTTCTTCAAATCAAATCAACAAGGAGAGTCTTCTTCGACCATCTTCAAATCAAGAGAGCAGACTCACAAGCCTGTTCACAAAGTCATCTACCACCTTCAAGTAACTTGGGACTTGAGACAACAAAGGGCCTTAGACATAAAGCCATTACGACAGTCGACAGATTTGTAGTCGTTTGCCTCCTAGAGACACGACTCAAAGAGAAGTAAGAATGAAGATTCTCAGCAGACCTAGATGTGTTCACACAAGGATACTCATCGAACGAAATTCTACAATAATACAGTCTCGCTGACTAGCAACAGATTCTGCAAAATCTGATTTGGTCCCAACTTGTCAAACACAAGTTCACTCATACAGTTCACCCATCTCAAATATAAACCCATACAAATGTCCCTACATTTCTATATACCATATACTCATACATAAACTCACCACCAAAATGACTAACCGGCCATTTACACGAACAGACGTGAGCACCACCACGTGAGTCCAGTTAAACAACTAAAATCTTGAAAATCTACTTGAAATCTTTATGTGCTAACAGGTACAGAAAGGTAAGAATCATTCGGGCCGATCCGAGATCCGCATGCATATATCCTTGCATTACAGGGACCGACAGAACCTCCATCTCAACCGACAACTTCAAAGTCTGTGATGGCAGCAACCTCAAGTCCGTGACCTCGGCAACATCAACAAAGTCTGTGATGGCAGCAACTTCAAGTCCGTGACCTCGGCAACAACTTCAAAGTCTGTGACGGCAGCAAACTTCAAGTCCGTGACCTCGGCAACAACTTCAAAGTCTGTGACGGCAGCAAACTTCAAGTCCGTGACCTCGGCGACAACTTCAAAGTCTGTGACGGCAGCAAACTTCAAGTCCGTGACCTTGGCAACCACAACAAGAGTCTGTGACCTCGGCAACAACAAGCAACGTCAGTAACCTCGGGCGGCGCACTTCAACGACTTCATCAACAAACTGGGTATTATCAGAATTGGGTCAAGTCTTTTGATTCCTCAGTATGATTTTACCGTTTCAAAAAAAAAAATCCCTCTTCGATTTTCAAAAATGCTTTTCAAAATACCTAAAATAGCCTTTTTAGTGTTTTGGAGTCGAACTATGTTTGGTCTGATTCTCTCTTAGAGATACGTAGGCAGCCGTGCGACACGACCATCCCAATGTTCAGAATGATGTCTTTTCTATCGACGACACTTCTTCTTTCATAAGACATGTCGCCGAGGGGCTCTGTAGACACCCCATTCTGAACCAATAAATCATGATTACACTACTCTTAGTCTCTCTTTTATGTTTTGATGAAAGCATATCAGTTTCGGCATGTTTCGTTAAGTTTCTAACTAACCTCGTTAGTTTTGGACCTAACTGACTAACGGAATAACTGAAGAGGGCAGAATTGTCCACAGACTGCTTTGTCTCGCACGAGATATCATATCTCGCGCGAGATATACCCTCGAAAGGATGTGCAGAAATCACTCTCCTTCTCTGTTTCAACCTCCTTTCTTGATAAACCTCATCTAATCCGGTCATCCAATCACATTTGGGTTCTGGAAGCTTCCTTGAGAGTCCTAATCTTGATGACAAAGTAATCCATCCACCTCTTAAACCCCTATAAATACTTGGTAACTTCCAAGGTTCAGGAGGTCCGAAAATTCCACACAACACACACAATTTGCTGGTTTCTTTCCACGAAAGACTCCTTCAAATCACTCACAAACAACTCCTAAATTCGTCCTTCAACCACGTTGATTGACGAACATCAAGGCTCAAGCCTAGCATCAAGGCTCAAGCCTAGCATCAAGGCTCAAGCCTAGCATCAAGGCGAAGCTCTATCCGCATCAAGACTTGACTCTCATATTGAGTCGAAGCTCTGCCTAAATCACTTCTCGATCGAGAAGACATCTTAGAACCACGTTCTAAATCAATTACTCCCTAAACCCAAGGTAAAATCCTCTATTTCTCTTCTTCTTCTCAATCTCTCTATTGACTTTTAGAGTGGTGTAATCCCATCAAAAGGATTGGCCTAGAGTCCCTTCAATCGATGAAGGCGATCTCGAAGCATACAATCCGACATTCCTAATCAAGAAATTGATTAGGGTTTACTTGTTTTCTTTAATTCTATATATTGTAAAGATTGAAGACCTCTCTTTTCTTTAGCAAGACCGATCTTCGGATTGGGTGGAATGGATGCTCCTCAACCTACCCATTCCATAACCTAAGCCCCGAACTCAAATCTCTTTTCAAAAATGGTTTTCCTATGTTTCCAAACAAATAATATAGGTGGCGACTCTAAAAGATAAAATTCTTTCTCACAACGCTACAGAACTCGATAACATTATAACGAGTTCGAGTTTTAACACATAAAACTCGTTCGAACTCGGCTCATTTACAGCCCTAGGTGGGGCCCAAGCGCCGCGATTTTCCATTAGACGACCAAACTAGGCGTTAGGCGGTATAGACGGGTCTAGGCGTTCTGGGCGGTATAGGTGAATCAGGCGTTCTGGACGAATTTAGGCGGATCTATGCAGGTTTAGACGGACCTAGGTGTGACTAGTCGGACCTAGGCGGGTATAGGCCGTATCAGTAATTTTTTTAACGAAAAATTGGTTGCCCTTAAATTACGTCGTTTTACAAAGATTGAAAATGAAAACAAATGAATAAAGTTTGGATTTCATTTGGCATTACTGTTGTGGATGATAGAATACATTTTTAATTTTCATATGATCTATAACCTTTGTGCCTAAATCCTTGTCCCCGCTTAGGCTCCGCCTATGCCCCTATGCGCTAGATCCGATTTCGCCGCCTATCATCCACATAACGCTTTTTAGAACCTTGTTTTCTAATGAAAAATCGACAATAGTTCAATATACCTCTTAAATTTAAGGGTAAAATGTCAATTAATGATTTTAAGGTCATTTTTGCATCTCATCCTCATCCCCCGAGTGAGGGGCATAAGTATATATTTTCCACATTTGTAATAGTGGCAAACTTGGCCACATCCGGCCACACTTCAAACAGAGGTGCCACATTTCAAACCGATCAACGTTGTCAGAAGCAAGGGCGGACAAAAGTTCATCCAAAGTGATCGTGAAACCCCCAAAATCAATGTTGACAAGTAAAAAAAAAATTAGTACGAAGTGCACCCAACTTACTAGCTCTCGGCCCACCCCTTGTCAAATACCGCAGACACGCTTAAAAAATTAAAAGGGCTAGTTTACATAAGGAGACGGGAGAGAAAAAAGAAAAGCGAGCGGCTAGGCGACGCAACACATCCAGGGATTCCAGTCGCGGAGTCGCCACCTCCTCGTACGCCGGCGCTGGACGACTTCGGCCTCCACCAACTGATGCTACCATAAGAAATTGTGGCTGCACAGGAACTGAGGAGAATGGGACACTCCGGCTGCTTCCTTCCTAGCTTGGTTGCCTATGCACAAGAACACACGTGAGCTAGGCCGGGGGTGACTCCGGCGAACCCCCTCCGGCCTGAGAGTAAGGTTAGAAGTTCACGGTGATTATAATATCAATGGAAAATCCTAGAGAGAGAGAGAGAGTAGAGAGAGACATACCATGCAAAATGAAATGTTCACCTTTATATACTCCCAAGCCCCCATGTGCTTTGCACATGGGGGGACACATGTCAATCATCTATCCAAGGTTCCTCAACCAACTCCAAGTTAGTGGGATTTCACTATTCACCTTATCACATCAATCACCCATCACAGGAGGCTAGGGTTAGGGGCATAGGCACCAACTAGAACGAGGCCCCGGGAACGCCCAAGCGCCCATGTCGCATTTGCGGCAATTAAGGGAAAAAGGGGCGACATTTAGAATGTCGCCCTAAACCGAATACCCCATGGGAAAATGGGTCCCCCTTATATACATTATTATAATGAGTTATTGACATTCTGCCATGTTTCTCGCATAACCCTATTATTTACGTGGTTGTACTCTCACGCGCCTTCTTACCATTGTCGCACCTTGCCCTATGTCGCCTAAACCTTTAATGTCGCTCCGTTGCCACAAACTCTCTGGCGTGGCTTAGGTCCAGTGGGCTCGGCCCATGTCTCGCTATTGGGCCCAATCCTTAGTGACTGGGCCCGATCTATTTTCCATAATCGCATCAGAAGCCCTCAAGTTCAAGCCTTGGACTATCCATGGTCCAGGCGAGAACTTTCACAATTGCCGTATGATTCTCGCAGTTTTTCGCCCATTTTGGCAAAAAATGAGGCTCAACTGCCACCTGCGTAACACGTGTCACCTCGGGATTAAGTTAGGCGGTTTGGCAGCCGTACGCCTCCCTTGGAATTCGAGCCGTCTTTTCCAATTAATACCCACAATAATGTGGGGAATTTCAAAAATCAACCCTCTTAAATACTTTGGAAACCTCCCCAAAACATTTCCACTCCCGTTACTTTGGAGATTAAAAACCCTCCTCCAAATCCATTTCACACATCCCTACTCATTTGATCCCTCGTTTTCTAGAGACCATCGGTGCTCCATTTTTCGGCGACTGCCTTTCCGTTCACTCCGTTTACCTCAAATACTCCCTTTATTTCACTTAGGTTTCTCCCGATTCTACCAACAATCACACCTCCATCTCAGGCTGATTTCGTGCATTTTCGAGGAAAATCAGTGGCGTCCAAGATTCTCCGATCGTTTTGCCGACTGCTTCTTAAAGCTTCCTTCCCTTTCTGCGAATATCCAGGTACTTATTTGTTTATTTTTGAATTCCCTCTTACATCCTCGCTAAGACAAAGTCACTTTCAAAGACTGACAGATTTGGCCAAAGTAAAATAAGTGGGGGGTTTTATAGACAAAAGGTAGGGAAATGGACACGGATCTCGGGTGAGGATCTCAACTTCATGCTTAGGCGACATGGAGCGAATGTCGCCATTTTGAATGCCTTAGAAATTAGGGGTCCCACTTTCTTGCACGAATCTGTTCCTATGCACATTTTTACACAACTTTCGAACTCTGCACTCACATTTGCGACTTCTATCTTCCTTTCCCTGAAACTGAATTTTCTGACACTGACTATCCCGCAGCCCCCAATTTACTTAGTCGTCACTTCTATCCACAGGTCATGTCTTCCTCCAACTCAACATCCAGTCACGATATATCGGACACCTTGGCGGCTGAGACCTCAGCATGACCGCCTATCTCGCAGGGTTCTTCTAACCCTGACGACGCAGGAGCTAGCAACTCTTCCTCTGTGGATTTCCAAACTCACTATCATGTTAAGTATGGGATTAATCCCGAAGTTTATCGTATAGAACCATACATAGGAGACCTGTCTCTTGCCGCCATGCGACATAAGAATGACGGTGTCATAGTTTATCCCTCCCAATTAGAAGCCGGCCTACGGATCCCCATAGATCCTTTTATCGTAGCCGTTTTGTTTAAGGCCCATGCCGCTATTGTCGACCTCCACCCTAATGCAATTAGGGTCCTTACATGTTATCTAGTGATCTGTAGGGCTTTGAAACAGGAACCCTCCATCCCTTTACTTATCAATTTGTTCGATGGTTACACAGCCGTGTCTCAGCGGGAAGGTGTCGTTGAAAATTGCCTTTCTATCAAATATAAAAAACCCAGACTTCTGACTCCTTTGCCTAGGAAAGTTCACAACTGGCAGTCAAATCCTCTTTTATCACATCTCGCGTAAGATGGACCCATCCCTGTGATCTTGGCGACATTCACCCAAAAATTGAAACCCGCAACGCTTTAGTCGCTGGTGACAGTAGGTTGAAGGAGAAGATTTTTAAAGTTTTAGCGGATGCCACCGACACGGGGTTAGCCTTGTTCTCGTGGCGAGATATCTTATCCTGCCCTTCATTACTTAGACAAGTCAGCCTTCCTGATTTCACCTGTCCCGACCATGAGCCTCATTTTTCCATTACTCAACCTTATCCTTACCCTGGCTAGGACCTTCACTCTGGAAACTGTTTTGCCGCTGAGTGTGGACCTTGCCAGCTAAAAGGTCGCTGCTGTAAAACCATGTATGATATTCTAAGTATGTTTCTCGCCTCTATCTTTTACTTCTTACTTTGCTTTTCTTCTCTTTGTACTAAAATGTTTCACTTTAATCCAGGATTTCGACTTATGGATGTGTCCGACAGACGCGTCGCTGCTGCACGCTCTGACAGTCGCCGGAAGCTACTTACCGATGCCCGTCAGATCGACCTATCAAAGACTGCGGAACTGGAGATCCCAATTTCTTTGCATGGGGATGACTCGGAGGCGATTGCTCGCGAGAAAGCCGCTATTGCCGCTGAGAAAGCCGCAGGCCATGTTAGGAAATCCAGCAGGGCCAAAACCCCTATGCGGCCATCCACCCTTTCTTTGAGAGATGAAGAGATGGAAGAGGAAGAGAACATTGAGAAAGAGACTGAGGTAGCTGTTGAAGAGTCAATCCCGCCGGCCATCTCCCTCAGCCTATTGGTTCCCGCCCCCACAAACGAGGCCGCACTGAGGATGATCCCGAGGCCGTGGAAGAAGCTTCCACCGAGGCTGAAGCCCAACTCGTGAGCCGGCTTAGAGAAGGGTTTGAGATGCCTTCTGACAGAGAGGGTTTTTACAATTTAAGTGTGGAGATTGCCTCCGTTCCCAAGTTGACAGGTTTTGACATCTATTCTCGTGATCATGATAACAGTATCATTGGTACCGGCATTATTGAGCGCACAGGCGATAAGGCGGCAATAGATGAGGTTGTGGAACAGGACATTGACCTGTCCCTGAACTTTGCCGGCCTTCAGATTTGTGGGGTAAGGATTGTCGCTTCTTATTTTACTTAAGCTTTTTCGCTCTTCTTCAGATACTGATTCTCTTCCCGCAATCTTTGTAGATTACAAGTACCTTGCATGGGTTGAGGAACAAATACAATCGCTTAGCTCGCGAGAATGACAAGCTGGAGAATCTCGTAAACGGTTTATAGGGGAGAAGGATAAGTATAAGAACAGGTGTGTTGACATGGAGAGAGAGTTGGCATCTCTTCAAGGCGAAAAGCTGAAAATGGTTGAGGCCCTTAAAGCTGGCGAGAACAAAGAGAAGGAATTGAGTGACGAGATCTCCTCCCTGAAACTGCAATCGAAAGAGAAGATCAAGGCCTTAGAGGCAGAGAACCTGGCCAAGGCGACTTCTAATGATGAATTGATCAAAGAGATTGCCGCAAACAAGGAGAAGGCGGAGGCCGACGCAATGGATATGTATGACAAGGCCTTACTTCACGCCATGCGGGCTGCAGCTGCGAGCTCTGGTGAGATTCCGGCTATCAATGTTGATCTTCTCGCCAAATGGGGGTCTGAACAAATCTATAGCGATTTTTGCCGCCAAGGTCATTCCCTAGTTCCATACGATGAGCATGAACTTCGCGCCTTAGCTTTGGAAGACAAACTCTTGGGAAAACCAGTTTGGGCGCCTCCTCCAGTGGTTGATAAAGATGCTTTAACTATGTGGGTGGACCTGATCGGCGAGAAAGCCAAAGCTCTCCAGGATGCCAAAAATGCTGCCCGTAAAGCCCTTCGTGTCACCAGAAATGCCGCAGGAGGGAATCAGGCTTCTACCTCCTAAAAACATTGCTCTTGGTTTCAAACAGTTTGCTTTAAAACTATCATTATTCTGGTTTGTAGTTTGTACTAAACAATTTAATTTTCCTGCTCTTTAAACTTTGGTTCTGCTTTTATGTCGCGGTTTTGCGACTTAGACATTTTTAAATGACTTTTGTGGGATTGCAGTTTGCGACTTTATGCTTTATTCTAATGTCGCGGTTTGCGACTTGGCCTCAACTTATTTCTCCGCCTTTATGCACGATTTCTTTAATGCTTGCTCTGCTCTACTTTAGATGTCGCGAGTGGCTACTTTACTTTGACTAACTTTCTCGTATAATTGCTTTGATGCCTGCCTTGGTTACCTAAATGTCTTTATTTTGTTTATTTTAACTTTGCTTTAAATTATACTTTTTAATATGTCGCTATTCTTACTTCGATAGTTCATCGAAGACTCCCTTCCCATTATTCACCTATATAGATACTACTCCCTCCAAAAGAGTGAGGCTTGTCTTTAGGCAGCCTTACTCCATTGTTAGAGTCCCAAGCGACATACATTGTGCGGCCGAACTCTTTTGGCCGAACTCTCCCACTAGAACCGCGCTAGATCAATTTTTGGATGGCGGTGGCCGCCTCTTTCTCGCACCTGAAACTAACTTCTTCATGCCGCTGTGTTCGACGTCTGGAATCACTATCTCCAAGCCGCCAGGTTTATCGTCAGGAATAACTATCTCCAGAACGCCGCGACTGGAACCACTATCTCCAAGCCGCAAGGTTTGGCGCCAAGGAACCACTATCTCCAAGGTGCCGCCCCTTTCTGGCCCATAAAAAAGCTGGGACTTTCTAGACGTCTGGAACCACTATCTCCAGGACGCCGCGACTGGAACCACTATCTCCAAGCCGCAAGGTTTGGTGCCAAGGAACCACTATCTCCAAGGCGCCGCCCCTTTCTCGCCCATAAAAAAGATGGGACTTTCTAGACGTCTGGAACTACTATCTCTAGGACGCCGCGACTGGAACCACTATCTCCAAGCCGCAAGGTTTGGTGCCAAGGAATCACTATCTCCAAGGCGCCGCCCCTTTCTCGCCCATAAAAAAGCTGGGAATTTCTAGACGTCTGGAACCACTATCTCCAGGACGCCGCGACTGGAACCACTATTTTCAAGCCGCAAGGTTTGGTGCCAAGGAACCACTATCTCCAAGGCGCCGCCCCTTTCTCGCCCATAAAAAAGCTGGGACTTTCTAGACTTCTGGAACCACTATCTCCAGGACGCCGCGACTGGAACCACTATCTCCAAGCCGCAAGGTTTGGTGCCGAGGAACCACTATCTCCAAGGCGCCGCCCCTTTCCTTCCAGCTTTAGCGGCAACCTCCTTGGCCGTCGTCTTCAAGCTTTAGCGGCAACCTCCTTGGCCGCCATCTTCAAGCTTTAGCGGTAACCTCCTTGGCCGCCATCTTCAAGCTTTAGCGGCATCCTCCTTGGCCGCCATCTTCAAGCTTTAGCGGCATCCTCCTTGGTCGCCATATTCAAGCTTTAGCGGCATCCTCATTGGCCGCCATCTTCAAGCTTTAGCGGCATCCTCCTTGGCCGCCATCTTCAATCATCGCCAATTCGCCCATCGATTCATGAAACAATCGAGAAAAGAGAGTATTGTCAGCATTTCACAGGCAACCGATCTCGCAACAATCATGCCAAGAGTACATCTCGCCGCTACTTTTATCATATATAAAAATTTACATGTCACCAGATCATCAAATTTTACATAACTTTTTCCCCAACGCGACAATCAAAAGAAACAATTTACAAGAAAAAGTTATATAACTTTTGCGGCCTAGGTCAATCAATCAAAAAAGGTAGAACAAAGTCGCGGCGGCTTCATTGGTAGAATTGCTTAAGATGATCAACACTCCAAGCATTCTTTAGCTCCTCCCCATCCTGCCTTCTCAATCGGTACGTCCCTTCTCGCACGACCTCCGATATTTGGAATGGGCCTTCCCATTTCTCGTTCAGTTTGGTGTACCCTGGTTTGGCTCCAGTTACCTCCGCGCTCCTTAAAACCCAATCTCCGACATTAAAAGATCTCTTGTTAACTCGCTTATCATGCTGGGCTTTCATTTTCTGTTTGTAGTTGATCATCTTCATTCTCGCATACATTCTCTTTTCATCAATCAAATCTAAATCATTGCACCACCTTTGTCCGTTTCTCGCTTCATCATAATTAGCAACCCTATATGTCGGCAATGCCATCTCGGCAGGCGCCATAGCCTTCGATCCATAAGTAAGGGCAAAAGCGGTTTCTCCTGTTGAGCCCTTGGCAGTTGTCCGCATGTACCACAAGGCTATGGGCAACTCTTCGAGCCACGCTCCACCTCTTCCTTCTAAGTTTTTGTGCAAGGCGACAATGATCTGCTTGTTTGCCGCTTCCGCCTGACCATTACATTGCGGCCTATAAACTGCCGACATCCAATGTTTAACATTCACCCTCACACACTCTGCTAAAAACTTCTTTCCAAATTGAGTACCATGATCTGAAATGATTGCTCTAGGAACCCCATATCTACACCAAATGTTCTCTTGCACAAACTTAATCACCTGGTCTTCACTGATTGTCGCCAAAGCTTTCGCCTCTGTCCATTTCGTAAAGTAATCCACGGCGACAACCACATGCTGGCAACCTCCTTTAGCTTTCGAGAAGGGCCCTATCAAGTCAATCCCCCACATGTCGAACGGCCAAGTCGACACTATAGGGGTTTGCTCTGTAGCTGGTTGCCGGGGAATATTACCAAACCTCTGACATTTTTCGCATTTCTTAACATACACCTCTACGTCCTTTCTCAAGCTTGGCCAATAATATCCATGAAACAAAACTTTATCAGCTAGCGTTCTCGCTCCGGGGTGGCCACCACATACACCTTCATGTATTTCAAACAATACCCTCTGCACCATACTTGGCTCAACACATCTCATTAGCGGCTTCGAAAAAGATTTTCTATACAAAACTCCATCCTGCACCATGAACCGCGGTGATGTCGCCTTTATCAACTTTGCCTTCTCCTCGTCAGGCGGCAACTCTCTCGTATCCAAAAATTCCTTCATCTCCACCACCCAATCTTTCTCGGCCTCGACAATCTCCAAAACAATCGGCCTGTTGATCACCGGCATCTCTACATACTCTACCATCGGCTCATTAGCCGTGCACTGCCCCTTCGATCCCGCCGATCTACTCAATAGATCTGCTCGCAAGTTCTCAACTCGATCTATCTGCACCAACTCCCAAAACTCGAACCCTTTCAAAATACTTCTCGCCAAGTTGCAATACTTCATCAAAACAGTATTCAAGACTCCATATTCGCCCTTTACCTGATTAACAATCAATTGAGAATCTGAATGGATAATGATCTTGGTCAGCCCAACGTCTCTCGCTAATTCGACCCCAGCAATCAATGCCTCATACTCAGCTTGGTTATTTGAAACGTTAAACTTGAACCTCAATGCCTTTTCATATTTAATCTCCCCGTCAGGCGAGATCATAGTGATTCCCGCCCCACCCATATCCTTCGAAGAAGAGCCATCAACATATAAGATCCAACAATCTGGCGGCCTCTCCTTCTCTTCCACCAACCTGGGTACAACTTCCCTTTCCACTCTTTTCTTTACTGCACTTTCCCTCAGCTCTTCCTGCGACCTTGTGAAAGATGTTTCCACAATGAAATCTGCTAATGCTTGTGTGAGGACCCCGACCCGGAACCTACACGTGTTCCGAGCTGGAGCGTCCTCAAACTAACCCCAAATATCCTAAACTTTTTATTTTAAAAACTTTGATTTAACTTTCAAACAATACACCATTAACATACCCATTTCAAAATAACTCTACTCCTTTCTACTATGGAGGAAGAGTTGACCAACTCCGAAAGTAATAAATGATTTTAGTTACAAAAAGATGTCGAATATAAAATAGAATCAAAGTTTATGAATACAAACCCTTTAAAAGAATTATGCCAAAAATACACATTCTACACCAACCTATACATAACCCGACAATTCCCAAAATACCACTTCTAAACTCCTTTCCGCCCTTACTTGGTCGGTCCAATTGCCTCTAATCTAAAACAGTAAAGGGAGAGGGGTGAGAATAAATCTCAATGAGCTATTATGAATGCAGCAAGATACCAATCAAGATGCAACACATAGCATGGTAGCACATAACACATTATGAAAGCGGTAAACACATTATGTTACCTTAGTTTACCTTTTCCCGTCTGAACAATAAGTCGTACAACGTGGGAGTAAAACTCCACTCTTTGGTGAATTGCCTCCAGCACATTCACCTCTTATAGGACTCATACCCCAGAGATCCATATAAGAAAAGATACCTATAATAGAGTATCCAAAAATAATATATTCCCCCGGTACACCAATCGCAGCAGGTCTCAGAAGGCTTCTTCATGCTCAATACAGCCGCTAGCATGCCCCACTCGCGGCCACAGAGGAGGGGAGGGTCACCGGTATGATGGACCTTCAATCACTTATAGAACAAATCAATAATTGATTGACTTCCATCATACCCACCCGAACGCATTCAAGCACATAATAGTTACTTGAATTATAATCCACAAAAAGGGATAATCACCTAACAACATGGTAAAATATACTCATGATTCATCCATACTATAGTGCAACAGTTCATGTAATACACTATGCATAATACCATTAACGAATTTAAATTCAAGTAAGGTATCCATATAAACACATAATCCACACCGGATACCATATAACAATACCAAATAATCCACAAAGGGGATAAACAATATAGTCACATGGTAAAATATACTCATGTTCAACAAATATCATAGTGCAACAATTAATTAACACACCATGCACAATATAAACAATGTATATGAACTCAAGTAAGGCAAGGAAGTATTATCGATCCATCCTACAAGGTCACTATACAATACTACATAGCTCCTATAAAGGCTCAAGCTCAAATTACCACGTGGGAGTCACAATTTATAAGAGATCAACTAAGATTGCCAAACAATTTCTGATTCATACTTAACGTGCTTCCGTAGTTTCATAGTAACCCAATTAAGTTGTCATTAAATGATACAATTGTCCTAAGTATAACTTAGGTTAAAAGGATTATTTCATATCCGAAAAGGTCAGTTCCAAACTTTATATTGGTTAAGGATCAAGCTAGGAGGTTACTAGTGAAAATTCAAATAAACGGGAACTAGGCCAAATTGCCAACATGGGCGACCGCTCATAACCTCTGGGCGACCGCCCAAGAGGGATTTCCAAGCACCCTAACTTCTGCCAAGATGGGCGGCCGTCATCACCACTTGGGCGACCGCCCAAGACCATTTTCAAGACATTTCGAATTTCCAACTTATTTTTACATAGATTAATTTCCCTTAAATCTTTCTTCATTTCAAGAACACCAAGGAGGATTCTAACCTTACATAACTCATCTTAAATCATCCAAACCCAAGATAATATATACTTAGATTATTTACCACTAAATTTCCCACCCATTTCACTATCACATTCTAATTATAAACTTCTTAGTTTAATCAACCCAAATAATCATAAACCTAGATTATTCCCACAAGATTTCCAACCCATTTTATCAACTCATTTCAAGTTAATTCTCTAAAATTAACTCAACCCATTTTACTTCCATTTTTCATGATTAACCATCTTAATCCAAATCAACACATTTTCTTACACTCTTAATCATTCCTTATGAACAACAATAACATTCCATAACATTAACTAATTCCCCAACTCCAAGAAGGTTTCCAAGGTATCAAACAACCATTATAATGACAATCTCAACATCAATCATTTATGAGCATACAAAGAAAGGAAGACATAATAACTCACCTTAAAATGGGAGATGGATCATGGATTTCTTTAGCTTGATGAACTCCCCTTGGTCTCCCGATTCCAAAAGTGCTCTCGGATCTAAAAATGGTGAAGAATTGATCTTGGTAGGAGCCTTGGAAGATGAAGCTTCAAAAATGGCTTCCATGGAAAGTTGAGAGAGAAAGGGAAGAAGTAGAAGATGAAGAAGGAGGGGAGGTGGAGTGTATAGATGGTAAAAAGGGGAAGGGGGCCGGATGTTAGGGGATTTGGGGGAGGGTTTTAGGGGAATTGTCCCCCACTCCACACATTCCCTACCAAAACTCTTTCATCAATTTAAATTAATTCTCTCAACCCAAAATATTTTATTTGTCCATTTTATTACCACTCTATTCTATTACTTTATTTATTTCTAATTATTATTTTTTTCCTTTAGAACACTATTTATTTCCTTATCATTTTATCCTAATATAAGAATTTAAAGATATAAAATAAACACATAAGGTTGATATTAATATTAAAGTATATAATGTTATACTAAAATTGTGTCTAGGGTTAGGGTCGTTACACTCACTCCCCCTTAAAGAAAATTCGTCCCGAATTTGACTATCACTTACCTACTAATCAACTCGCCTCGGTTACAAGTATACCTTAGACTTCAATTCTCAATTAGTCTCTTCGATGTTGTGATTCTTCCTCAAGATTCTAATTCCATTAATGGCACGATATTACAACTTAATTTTCCAAGAATACCTTCCCATTACTAACCCGAATTTTCACGACCTCAATAACTATATAAATAAATGAAAGTATTACAACCCATATAACCAGATACATTAAAGTATTACATTTAAAACCTCAAATACTCTATAAGCCGCTCAAAGCCCGTCTATGAGTCACATCACCAACCTTTTCTAAGACTCCACATGGATACAACTTTGGCGCCAATTTACCTTAGGCCTTGTTTCACTAACCTCACCCCAACAAATTAGAGATCGATATTTTCTTCCCGAACAACGCCTTATACGGTTTTATCTCAACGCTAGAATGATAACTGCTATTATATGCACCCAACCATTGGTAACCATACGACCTATCGACTACTAACATCCATTGTACATGCCCGTAGTATAATTTCAACAATAAGTAATGATTCCGCAATTTTTCACAAAGTTAAACTTAATAGTATTCCTACCTTCCAAAAGGATCTTCCAAATGATGTCTATCCAATCCCTCTAATACTATGGGGTTTATACAACCAAACTATCTCCTAACATATATGAGGACTTTATCAATAAATATCTCATGATATAAACATTAAATAACTGCCCATGAAACAATAAATATGAACATGCTAATAAGATCATGATTTCTATAAACGGGACACTGGTCGACTATATAACACAATTCAATGTTCCACTTATTTTCGTGTCCAGAGACAGATATCAATATTCAAATCAAATGGTTGGCCGCCCACAACGGAGCCGTTCCAACTCCAAAACAAAAACCGAGTCTATTGCGACCGACACAATAATAACCCCACAATTTATCAAATCATTTCTGGATCAAAACTTTAATGTAATTAATCACTATAGGGGACTAGGTTGCCTTCTTACTTGCTTCGCACGAACTATATCTTTAAAATAACAAATCTTTCGAAAACTTACAACATCTTTCAAAATTTCAAAGGATAGATAAGAAAAAGAGATCAAATGAGGCTCGAATGGTTTATTTATTTAAAACCGGCCCATACCAGCTTTTAATTAACTAAACCACTCACCGATTTAAGAAATTTCAAAAGATTGATAAGCTAACACAACTAACTCGAGTGATCTAATTATCTACAACCGTCCCATACGGTAGATAACCAAATTACTCACGCATTTTAATGAGCACAAAAACGGTTTATCGACTTTAATAATTCAAATTATCCCCGAAGGGTACAATTGTTCATACGTAAGTTCAATATACAAATCAAGTTCTAAAACACATTTAAAACAATTTTTAACATAATATTCTTGTTCGACCTCTATTTATAGTATAGCCACCACTCATAATATTTATACTTAGTTAAATCCTTTATAAGAAAGCAAAATCTTGCCATACTATTACTATCCCAATAATTAATACTAAAACAATCATTAAGATTATAAACTAGGTAAATTATCCTCAACTTGCGATTAAACATTAACAGTACTGTAACTAACTTACCTCTTGATAACCATCAAAACTCAAAGTCCGTATAACGCCAATATCTCCCAAACATCACACTAATCCCTCATATGAGTTACGCAACTAAATCGACCTATGTGGTATAGTCGTCCTAAAGTATCCTTTCTTCCCATAAGATTCATCCTCATTTTCCTTTCTCATTTAATGCTAATCGTCTTTCAAAATAGCCACATACATATATTATCAATTCCTGAAGTTGATCCTATAAGTCACCAATAACTACATCTATTATACTTCTTCATATTTACCCTATTTACTTCTCCATAACCAATACACCACCCTGCACCAAAACGGTCATACTAGATACAAATGTTGTCTTAAGTACATCCTTACAACAATTATTCACCGCAATCGTAACACCCGTAATTCAACTAATAACCATCGAGTATCCTACAAATTTCTAAAATCAGTCATGCAAATTATCAATAAGTGATAACGAATACTTATTGCTTACGCTTACTAATTTGAGATCTCTATAACCTTATAATTAACCACCAAGTATCATCTTTTCTAAATACAAGAATAATTTATCCTTACCGAGAATCGCTAAGCTAGTTATCTTCTTTATCAATTAATTTCTCAAGTTGAATCATCAATTCCATCATCCCAATTTGTATACTCTATCTAGGGATCCGAATACCAAAATAGTGACTTATATCTACTCGCCTTCGATATCCCGGTACGATACCCGATGAAAACCCATTTTTGAAACTCACATGAAAAACACCACTTAGTCAACTTATAGGTGATATTACTTACAAAAATATATGATTTCCTATTCAATTTAGTAGCAAGAATTCAATCAATCTCTCCTTAGAGAATAAACTTATAGTACATAAGGCAAATATATATTAGTTCCATAAGATCTCTGACTCGCGATATTTTATAACCCATATAATCCCACTTAGACTATCACTTTCAATACTAGTCTTATATATCTAGTCTCCACCATGAGACACCAATGAATAAATAATCATGCAATTATACAACCATAAACCACTCTTAGTTAGGCCATAGACCAACTCTAAACTAAGAGTTCACCAATTCATTTACCATCGTACATGAGATAACTCAAGGTTCTTTTAAATCAAAGATAACACACAACTCAAATAACCTTCACATTCCTTAGGCCATACTTTCGACATTTATGCATATATGATATAATAGCAAGTAATGACTCATCCGCCTCGACTACACACGGAGGCAAATCAAACATCGATAAGGAGACTCGCTTCTTGCGACAGCCCTCCCAAATCACAATCACCATGATAAACAATAATGATTCAAGGTACTCTCCCGTAGGAATAGAACCTCCAACACATAAGGCATCTTTTAGGCCAATTATGCAAATAAAAGATGAAATGTAATGCCACATGAGAACGAATGAACGAAGATTTATGAAAGTATGAATCCTAACTCCCGAGACAGTAAAATACCTCAAATGATGGTGGGGAAATCTATCTTTCCAAAACTCACCTTTCCTTGATTCCTTGGTTGGTCAATATCATTTTCGTCTTTGAACAAATTCCCGCATTAAACTCTCGACGTCGCTATCACACACTCTCACTCGCCTAGACTCTACCCGAGAACTCTAACCGAGCTCGATACTAACCGTGAGGACCCCGACTCGGAACCTACACGTGTTCCGAGCTGGAGCGTCCTCAAACTAACCCCAAATATCCTAAACTTTTTATTTTAAAAACTTTGATTTAACTTTCAAACACTACACCATTAACATACCCATTTCAAAATAACTCTACTCCTTTCTACTATGGAGGAAGAGTTGACCAACTCCGAAAGTAATAAATGATTTTAGTTACAAAAGATGTCGAATATAAAATAGAATCAAAGTTTATGAATACAAACCCTTTAAAAGAATTATGCCAAAAATACACATTCTACACCAACCTATACATAACCCGACAATTCCCAAAATACCACTTCTAAACTCCTTTCCGCCCTTACTTGGTCGGTCCACCTGTCTCGGAATCTAAAACAAGAAAGGGAGAGGGGTGAGAATAAATCTCAATGAGCTATTATGAATGCAAAGAAGATGCCAATCAAGATGCAACACATAGCATGGTAGCACATAACACATTATGAAAGCGGTAAACACATTACGTTACCTCGGTTTACCTTTTCCCGTCTCGAACAATAAGTCGTACAACGTGGGAGTAAAACTCCACTCTTTGGTGAATTGCCTCCAAAGACATTCACCTCTTATAGGACTCATACCCCAGTAGATCCATATAAGAAAAGATACCTATAATAGAGTATCCAAAAATAATATATTCCCCGTACACCAATCGCAGCAGTCCGTAAAGGCTTCTTCATGATCAATACAGCTAGCATGCCCCCACTCGCGGCCACAGAGGAGGGGAGGGTCACCGGTATGATGGACCTTCAATCACTTATAGAACAAATCAATAATTGATTGACTTCCATCATACCCACCCGAACACATTCAAGCACATAATAGTTACTTGAATTATAATCCACAAAAAGGGATAATCACCTAACAACATGGTAAAATATACTCATGATTCATCCATACTATAGTGCAACAGTTCATGTAATACACTATGCATAATACCATTAACGAATTTAAATTCAAGTAAGGTATCCATATAAACACATAATCCACACCGGGATACCATATAACAATATCAAATAATCCACAAAGGGGATAAACAATATAGTCACATGGTAAAATATACTCATGTTCAACAAATATCATAGTGCAACAATTAATTAACACACCATGCACAATATAAACAATGTATATGAACTCAAGTAAGGCAAGGAAGTATTATCGATCCATCCTACAAGGTCACTATACAATACTACATAGCTCCTATAAAGGCTCAAGCTCAAATTACCAAGTGGGAGTCACAATTTATAAGAGATCAACTAAGATTGCCAAACAATTTCGATTCGTACTTAACGTGCTTCCGTAGTTCCATAGTAACCCAATTAAGGTGTCATTAAATGATACAATTGTCCTAAGTATAACTTAGGTTAAAAGGATTATTTCATATCCGAAAAGGTCAGGTTCCAAACTTTATATTGGTTAAGGATCAAGCTAGGAGGTTACTAGTGAAAATTCAGCGAAACGGGGAACTAGGTCACCGCCAACATGGGCGACCGCCCATAACCTCTTGGGCGACCGCCCAAGAGGGATTTCCAAGCACCCTAACTTCTCGCCAAGATGGGCGGCCGTCAACACCACTTGGGCGACCGCCCAAGACCATTTTCAAAGACATTTCGAATTTCCAACTTATTTTTACATAGATTAATTTCCCTTAAATCTTTCTTCATTTCAAGAACACCAAGGAGGATTCTAACCTTACATAACTCATCTTAAATCATCCAAACCCAAGATAATATATACTTAGATTATTTACCACTAAATTTCCCACCCATTTCACTATCACATTCTAATTATAAACTTCTTAGTTTAATCAACCCAAATAATCATAAACCTAGATCATTCCCACAAGATTTCCAACCCATTTTATCAACTCATTTCAAGTTAATTCTCTAAAATTAACTCAACCCATTTTACTTCCATTTTTCATGATTAACCATCTTAATCCAAATCAACACATTTTCTTACACTCTTAATCATTCCTTATGAACAACAATAACATTCCATAACATTAACTAATTCCCAACTCCAAGAAGGTTTCCAAGGTATCAAACAACCATTATAATGACAATCTCAACATCAATCATTTATGAGCATACAAAGAAAGGAAGACATAATAACTCACCTTAAAATGGGAGATGGATCATGGATTTCTTTAGCTTGATGAACTCCCCTTGGTCTCCCGATTCCAAAAGTGCTCTCGGATCTAAAAATGGTGAAGGATTGATCTTGGTAGGAGCCTTGGAAGATGAAGCTTCAAAAATGGCTTCCATGGAAAGTTGAGAGAGAAAGGGAAGAAGTAGAAGATGAAGAAGGAGGGGAGGTGGAGTGTATAGATGGTAAAAAGGGGAAGGGGGCCGGATGTTAGGGGATTTGGGGGAGGGTTTTAGGGGAATTGTCCCCCACTCCACACATTCCCTACCAAAACTCTTTCATCAATTTAAATTAATTCTCTCAACCCAAAATATTTTATTTGTCCATTTTATTACCACTCTATTCTATTACTTTATTTATTTCTAATTATTATTTTTTTCCTTTAGAACACTATTTATTTCCTTATCATTTTATCCTAATATAAGAATTTAAAGATATAAAATAAACACATAAGGTTGATATTAATATTAAAGTATATAATGTTATACTAAAATTGTGTCTAGGGTTAGGGTCGTTACAGCTTGCGCCTTAATCGCGCGGCGAGATTCATATCTCAAATCAAACTCGGTCAATTCGATGGACCATTTCAATAACCTTCCTATGGCATCTGGTCGTTGCAAAATTTTCTTTAAGGGGGCGTCACTTAATACGACAATGGTATGCACGACAAAGTAAGCCCTTAGTTTTCGGGCCGCCATCACCAAAGCATATGCCAGCTTCTCGGCATTAAAATACCTTGCTTCAACCTCACTCAGCGCCTTTGACACATAGTAAATTGGCCTCTGATTACCCCCCCCCTCTCTTACCAAAACCGCAGCTACTGCAAAGTCTGAAGCCGCCAAATATACAAATAGCTCCTCTCCCTCAACGGGACTGCACAATAAAGGCGGCTTACCCAGATATGTCTTCATTTGCTCGAACGCGACATCACACTCCTCATCCCAAACAAAACTTTTCACACCCTTTAAAACCTTAAAAAATGGTAAACACCTTTCCGCCAACTTGGAAATGAATCTCCCCAAGGCAATGATTCTCCCATTCAGCCTCTGAATCTCGCGGATCGACCTGGGAGGCAACATGCCCAACAATGCTTGGATTTTCTCGGGATTGGCTTCGATTCCGCGCCTGTTCACTAGGAATCCCAAAAACTTTCCCGCCGTGACCCCAAATGTACACTTACTAGGGTTTAACTTCATCGAGTTCCTCCTCAAATTTTCAAATGTCTGCGAGATTCAGAACATGATCATACTCCCCCGTTTTTATCACCATATCATCAATATACGCCTCCAAGTTCCGCCCAATCTGCGATTTGAACACCTCGTTCACCATTCGCTGATATGTCGCGCGGGCATTCTTTAGGCCGAACGGCATCATTTTATAACAAAAATTACCCTAAGGCGTTCGAAAAGCAGTCTTTGCCTTATCCTCCTCGGCCATTTTAATCTGATGGTAACCTGAATACGCATCAATGAAACTGAAAACCCTATGATCGGCAATCGAATCAACCAACTTATCTATCTTGGGTAGCGGGTAACAATCCTTGGGGCAGGCAGTATTCAAGTCGGTAAAGTCGATGCACATTCGCCATTTCTTATTCGATTTCAGCACCATCACTGGACATGCCAACCAAACTGGGTACTGGATCTTCTCTATGATTCTCGCCTTCAATAATTTATCTACTTCCTCCAAGCTGACATTCTCCTTCTCAGGCGACAAGTGCCTAACCTTTTGCTTGAACGGTTCCACCTTTGGATCGGCATTTAGGCAATGCATGGCGACATTCTCATCGATGCCCCTCATATCCTCAGGACGCCACGCAAACACATCCAAATTATCTTTCAAAAATTCAACCAATCGTTCTCGCTCATCTCTAAACAGCTGCTTCCCAATCTTGACTTTCTGCTCTGGGAAATATCGATTGATCTCGACTTCTTCCAGCTCCTCATCAGCCTGAATCTCTGGCTCATCTCGCATTTGCAAAGTCTCAACTTCAATTCTTTTTCGCTTCTTGCTAATTGAACCTCTGGCAGGAATCACCCTTCCAGGGTCATTGAACATGTTGCCCGTAGGTCGCCCATCTTTATCCTCAACCTCCACTGTTTCACAATCCTCCTCCGAATCATCAATAATTTCTTCCATCACTATCTCCTAGATTCTGGGCTCTCCCATCTGAACAAACTGAAACACCCTGGCGTAGCTCAGGCTTGGCGCCACATTCACGACTTCCATACCCAGATCAAGCTCTTCTGCGACATCCGGCTCAGAGCTTACATAATCAGATTCTCGCACAACCATCATCTCCTTTTCTCGCTCATTCTCAAAACTCGCCCCTGCGACAACCAAAGCCATGCCGTTCTTCATACTTTCAGTCACTACCCAGTCATTCTCAGATTCAACAACCTCAATCATATTAATCCTCAGCTGGCGAGAATCAGATTTTGTCGTTAATGAACTAGTAGAAGCCCCCTTGGCTTTTATCATCTCTTTCTTCTTTCTCGCCACTGTGATAGCTTCACTCTTCAAACAACCCACACCTCTAGAAGTCGGATATTTCACCCTTTGATGCGGGATGGACAGTACCATTTCAAAACTCAACATGAAAGGAATTCCGACAATAGCATTGTAGGGAGAGACTAAGTCAATAACCATGAATTCTACGTTCTCGCTTCTCGCCATCTCGCCCTCTCCAATCTCTACCTCCAGCACGATTGTTCCCTTCACCTTTACTGAATGATTTGTGAATCCCTCCAAAAATTCCTTGTAGGGCACCAAGTTCGCGTCAGTGTAGTTCATCCTCTTAAAAGCCTCATAATACAGAACCTTCCGACTTGCTCCCGAATCCACCATCACGCGCTGAACTATGTTATTTCCCGGGCAGATGGTGATAATCACGGGTTGGCTCCCATGACCCTTTGTTGCGGCCAACTCGCTTCTCGAAAAACTGATCACCCTCTCCTCGCTGGCGACAAATGGAGGGATGTCAAAACTGTGCGACAACATCATAATTTGATTATCCAACTGGGCAATGCTGGGCAACAGATCCTGAATAACATCAACAACATTCCGATCCCGAGCTCTCTCTTGTCGCACCCCTTCATCTCGCCCTTTACTGCCTTCGAGATACTGCTTGAACTCGCCTTTATCAATTCTCGACTGCACTATCCTTCTCAAATTATAGCAATCCTCCGTCCCATGACCCTTGTCTTTGTGAAAGTCACAATAACTGTTCTGATCCCTGGCCACATAGGATCCTTCTCTGATGGCATACGGCTCTGGGAAGTCCTCCTTTCTCAAGATCTCGCTCAAAGTGGTGTACAGCCTACTAAATTTGATCATCTTTCTCTGATCCTGACCTCTATCACGGCTATTCCTTCTCCCGCCAGCACGATTCCCGCTGCGACCTCCTTTATCACTTTTACTCTCATCTTTCACAACCTCAATTCTTTCCTTCACGTTCTTCTTACTAGAACCTGCGGCCGCATGGGTAACCTTAACTCCTGGCTCCTTACCATCGCTACAGTATGCTCTAACCCTTTCATACAACTCGCCAGTCGTCTTCGGCAGCCTCATACAAAATTCCTACTTGAAATGCCCAGGCACCAAACTCGCATTAAACAACATGATGATCTCGCCTTGGGTAACATCGGCGATGCGATTTGCAACATCCATAAACCTGTCAGTAAAAGCAGAAATCTCCTCTCCTTCCCGCTGCTTGAGGCTACACAGTTCGGTTTTTTGCACGGGCTGCGCTTCCGATCCACTGAATCTCGCCAAAAACTTAGCTTTAAGATCTTGATACCCGAGAACTGACTCTGCTGGCTGTGCTAAAAACCATTCCAGGGCATGATCAACGAGAGTGATCGCAAATGCCTTACATATCACAGCCTCATTTTCTGTTAATAACGACAAGATAACCTCAAAAACTCGCCAATATGAGTGTTAGCTCTAGAACTTCCCGAATAGCTTGACAAATTCGGCATGCGAAATGACGGATCAGGGGCGGCAATCTGGATATTTTTTGCAAATGGGGCCAAGTAAGAACCTTTCACCTCTACAGGCTTTGTTCCTGCCTCTAACTCCCTGATCTTCTTCGCCATTTCCGCCATTTCAGACTTCCACTTATCATCCTCATTTTTCTTAGCATTCTCCAGTTCGGCGGCTTTAGCCGCCTCTGCGGCTTTCAAAGCCTCCGCAACCTTAATCGCCTCTGCGATCTTCTTAGCTTCTGCGGCTTTATCCGTCTTATCCCTTTCCTTCTCCCTATCCCTCCTCTGATGCCGCCTACGATCTCTATCCCGCGGCGATGCTTCATCACGGCGAGCTCTATCAGAATGCCTTGACCTTTGCGACCTCTCTTCCACGTATGTCCCATCATCTGAATACC
Source organism: Adenophora triphylla var. japonica (assembly GCA_022495995.1). Lineage (NCBI taxonomy): Eukaryota > Viridiplantae > Streptophyta > Magnoliopsida > Asterales > Campanulaceae > Adenophora > Adenophora triphylla. The sequence goes on along the minus strand of JAFEMH010007955.1, from coordinate 29,514 downwards.
TCGAGCGACTGGGCACATAATCTCTATCTGCAGTCGATCCTTCGTCACTTTCATACCCAAAATAATATGACTCGTCGCGCGAGTTTCCTGACTTGTGATAAATCCTCCTCTCTTCACAATCTGAGTGCTTCCTCTTGCCCCCAGCGCCTTCAAATCTCGCTTTACTAATATCTCGTCGTCTATGATCTCTTCCAGTATTTTTGGGCGACGGCATGTCTCTCGTCCGCCCATTATCCATCTTTGAAACACTCTGGCTAGCATTTCGCTCTCCCCTATCTTGCCCATCAACTTCAACCGACACCTCAGGCGGGATCACAGTGGGTGCCTGACCCATTTTTCTTAACCTCTCATTATTCGCGAGAACCTTCATCAACTTCCCCCCATGTACCTTGCACATGGGGGGACACATGTTAATCATCTATCCAAGGTTCCTCAACCAACTCCAAGTTAGTGGGATTTCACTATTCACCTTGTCACATCAATCACCCATCACAGGCGGCTAGGGTTAGGGGCGTAAGCGCCAACTAGAACGAGGCCCCGGGAACGCCCAAGCGCCCGTGTCGCATTTGCGGCAATCAAGGGAAAAGGGGGCGACATTTAGAATGTCGCCCTAAACCAAATACCCCATGGGAAAATGGGTCCCCCTTATATACATTATTATAATGAGTTATTGACATTCTGCCATGTTTCTCGCATAACCCTATTATTTACGTGGTTGTACTCTCACGCACCTTCTTACCATTGTCGCACCTTGCCCTATGTCGCCTAAACCTTTAATGTCGCTCCGTTGCCACAAACTCTCTTGCGTGGCTAAGGTCCAGTGAGCTCGGCCCATGTCTCGCTATTGGGCCCAATCCTTAGTGACTGGGCCCGATCTGTTTTCCATAATCGCATCACCAACCCATCTTCACCTCCACCTCCACCTCCGATCTTAATCACTGTTTCTAGTAAGTTTTAATTTTTGATATTTCAATTTAGGGTTTTATTGTTGAGTAATTTGAAATTTCTTAGTTAGAGTTTTCTCTTTAGATTTCAATTTATGATTTCATTTAGGGTTCATATTATTGATTTATTAATCAATTTGGGATTTTAGAATTAGAGTTTTTCAAAATGAGATTTAACATGAATAAATTAGTATTTTTTTTATTAATGGTGTTATTAATTTTTTTTAGAATTGGTGGTTTTTTCTTATTTGTTAATTATGGAGCAATTCTTGAAAATAAAATCATCGACGGAAGGTGGAACTAGTTTTGGGGTAAGTAATTCTATCCCCGTGACGTCGAAAGCTTTTGCTAGTGCTAGTAAAGAATTTGTTGACTTGAATAGTCTACCTTTGAATCCCGCACTTAGAAAAAAGATTTCTGAATATCACCCTAACCAAGTTGATGATATTAGAAGACATTATATTACAAAAGGTCATTGTCAATCTCGCAGCCATGATTTTCCTAAAAAAATGATTGAAAATAAATTTCGTCGTTTTAATCGAGATTGGTTTAACGAATATGCTAATTGGTTGGAATATAGCATTACGACAGATAAAACATATTGTTTGTGTTGTTATTTGTTTAGAAATGACATCAATAATAAGGGATTGAATGCATTTACAAGTGAAGGTTTTTCTTGTTAGCATAAAAAGGATAGGTTGGATAAACATGTTGATAAAGATAATAGTAAACATTATATTTTATTAAAGAAGTGTGAAAATCTAGTGAAACAAAATCAATCTGTTGCTGTTGCTCTTCGTACACAATCTGATATTGAGAGAAAGGAAAATCGAATTCAACTATGTGCTTCAATTTCAATTGATTCTTTTAGAATATTGTTGAATAAGTACATGCTTTTCGTGGATACGATGAGCCTAAAGCTTCTGTGAACCTCCTCCATTTTGATCATGGGTCCGCCCCTGGTCAGAAGTCAGAACCACCGGTAAACCTCCACAGCTGCCAAGTTAAGTGAAGCAACCATCGCCACCAGCTACTTCTACATTTCTGAGTCAAAGAGAAAGCAGGCGTCTGCTCAAACATCATCTAACCCCAATGTTAAGAAGAGGCATACGCCGCCACTTTTCTCACATCGTTACCAACCTTTCTGATCCTCGTTCCGGCAGGTGATAATGCAGTAAATCCAGTTCTCGATTTTCTCTCTTATTGGTTATATTTTTACAATTACTGTCTATCTTCATCCAAGAACATGGAATTTAGAAAATAAGTATAATATTTGTACTTAATTAATCCATTTTCAGCTGAATCACTACTTGATTTTAGGTACCCAGAGAAACCGTATGAACAAGATTTTATTTAAATTACTTCGGAATGTGGTCTTTCTTATAGTTTTCCTAGCGGCAATGATTAATATTGGTTGTAGATAAGGTGTTTGTGAAAATTACACTTGATACTAACCTGGGGAACAGTGGCGAGGCTACACTCATGGCATGGCAAGATCCGACCCCCTTCAATTTTGGAATGTGTCTATTTTAGTACTATCAATTTTTTAGAAAATGACATTTTACTACTAAAAATTATGAATTTATACGTTTTGACCCCCTTAATTTTGAAAAAAATTAGCACTAAATTAATATTTTGACCTCCTTATATATTAAATTCAAATACTTAAATCATAATGTTATGCTAAAAAAAAACCTTGACCCCCTTCCAAAAAAATCCATGCTTCGCCACTGCCGGGGAAGATACATTTTTGCCTCATGAGTTGATGGAATGCTCGTATTAAGATTTAGTTTTGACATTCATCACTCTTGCTATTTTACTGAGAACTACATACATAACATTGTGGGCCTTAGGATTTTGTCTTTAATTTATGTTTACTGGTCGGAACAAAATGGAGGAACTGTAGGTCGACATTTTTGGGTTAACATCATGTGATATTTCTATTATGGTTATCAGGTTATGGGGTGATATTCATTAGGAAGCTGATATGGATATTGTTGGTTTTCAGAGGGGTTCAACTTTGTAGTTCAGTTTATTCTGTATCAAGCGTTATCAACCATTGTGTGCTTGGAGTATGGCATATTGCTTGGGATAGCTAGTCTGAAACACAAATTAGAATTAGATGGTTATTGAAGCAGTAACAAGGGGTCCATGAAGTTTGTAAGACCTACTTATGAGTTCTAGAAATATCAAAATATATGCTTTTCTTACAGTATCATTTACTAACTGCTTTTCAATTCTGTGACCTCTTTAAAGAAAGTTTTTGATCAGGGACGTCTAATTGGACCTGTCTTTTTCATTTCTGTTGACACTGAAACCTAAGTCTCTTGTAGTACTTGTAACGTAAACTTAGTTGCATAGGCACAGCTTATGACACTTTTTTTCTGCAATTTAAACAAGAGGCTTTGACAAACAAGTCATTTAGCCAAATGAATACTACCTTTAAGGAATGACATTTTCAAATCTCGCCAATAAATCCTTAGATCATTTTGCCCGTCACTCTATTTTTCACAGTTGTGTTTGTATGATTACACAGTTGTATGATTTCACAGTTGTGTTATTTTTCACTTGTAAAATTATTTCTCAATTGATTTTACAGCTGTATGATTACACAGTTGTGTGATTTCACAGTTATGTCATTTTTCACTTGTAAAATCATTATTCAATTGATTTCACAGTTGTATAATTACAGAGTTGTATGATTACACAGTTGTGTGATTTTGAATAAAACTTAATAAAGAAATTAGTAACTTGACTTCATGAGGGGACCTATTGCACTTTCAGTTTAATTTGATTTCTCTCTAGAAAAAGTGGTTCAAATTTGGTAACACCAATGATTATATTTTTAGAGTAAAAATCTAGAACTACTAAATTATAAAACGGGCAAGGGCATTTTTGGTTTATTTAACACGAAATTAGAAGACGGCGTCAACATCGTTGCTAAACCAACAAACCCGTCCGACCGGTTTGACTCTCAAGATGCGAATAATTATCTACATCCGGGTTCACCGGACAATGATTGGGAGTCAATTTAGGTCTAGATCCCTATCCATAACGCCTTCCTATTTTTCGTGAGGAGATATCTATTTCCAGATAGTCCTCTTGAATCTTTTCTTTTACCTCATGATTTTGTGTTTTTTTTTTATTCACTGTGTAACATTTACCTCCTGCTGTGACTGAAATCTCTCCCTTTAATTATTTTGACTATCACTAGTGTCAGGCCGTTCCTAGCGTTTCATAGGCACGGGGCGAAACTAAATAATGGGCCCTAATGACTTTATATAGCTACACACATATACCTATATATCATTAAAAATAATATTATACTCCCTCCGTCTCAGTTTAAGGTTCTTAGTTTGACTTGAAACGGGGATTAAGAAAAAGTAAATATTGTAAATATGAAAAGTAAAGTAGGAGAGAGAAAGTGGATAGAGAGTTTTTGCTGTGAGAATGACAATTGAGTCTCATTGTCCATTTTAGTTAATAAAGCAAGTAAGAACCTTAAACTAGAACAGATCAAGAAGGAAAGTAAGAACCTTAAACCGAGACGGAGGGAGTAGTATAATACGTTAATGTATATATGTTCATTAGTTGTTCAAACTTTTATAACTTTATTCTATTTTTATTATTCGTTATATTTTTTCTCACTTTAATCAATGAGAAAAAAATTAAACTAACATTTACGAATTGAGAATATTTGTGTAAATTAAATATGAAAATATTTATAATTGATATGGTAATGTTATAGTTAAAAAAATTACAATGGAATTTTAGAAAAATTATTTTATGTCTTCAAATTTGAAAGATATTTACTGATTGCGAAAGACGAAATTAAAAAAGAAGTACTATAACTATATGAAAACAATAAATATGAAACTGAGATTATGTATGACAATTTTATTTATTTTATTTGACCCAGTGAAAGGGAAATCGAGAGAGTTATGTAAAACTAAAATTTAAACTTGTAATTTTATAGATAAAATATATATATATATATATATATATATATATATATATATATATATATATATATATATATATATATATATATATATATATATATATATATATGCATTGGATTGTAGATAATAACAAATGCAAGGTTATAAGACCATAATCAATAATCTATAAATAGAAAAAAAAATCTATAAATAGATAAAAATGATTTTCTATGATTTGAATCTATGAGTTATATATAAATAAAATTATGATTCAATTAAATATATTAGATCTTAAGATTCTGAACCTTATAAACATGCTCCCCGTCCCATAATAAATGTTAATTCTTTCTTTTTGTGTTTCTCATAACAAATGTTATAATTCAAAAATAAAAACTTGATAGTAATTATTTATTCAATGAGATTTACTTCTCACTTACAACAACAATCCAATTAGTATTTATTACCCAACTTTTCTTTACTACTTTACTTTTCATATTTACAACAAATTCTCCACTATTTACTGTATATTATATAGTATGTTATGAGACAGAGGTAGTAAATATTATACATATAGAATAACACGAAGATCTTAAATTTAATCTTATAATTTAGAGATAAAATACAAACAAAAACAAATTTATAAGACTTGTAAAGATAACTTAGAATTGGGGCCTCAATTATTCGAGCTCAAACTTATCTCCTATTTAGCTATTGCTCTCTTACACAATCAAATCAATACATTTATCATCAAATCAACACATTACTTTATTAATTTATTTTGCACTAATATTTCATATTAGTAAAAAATACAAGTGTAACACATTACTTATTAATTTATTTTGCACTAATATTTCATATTAGTAAAAAATACAAGTGTTATACACTATAATTGACATAAAATTTGGGCCCTGGGCGGTCGCCCATTCTGACCCACCCCTTGGGCCGGCCCTTAGTCTAGTGTTACATGATTACTTATTGTAACTTCAACTTGTGTGTTACTTTTTCCCCTACGGTCGTTAGCCATTGACCTAGCATGTGTATGTGGTAAATTATCCTTTTCATTGAATAGCTTGCTTTGTTCAGAAATGCTTACAATATGGTTCTGCAGTTTGGAGAAAAATTATACTTTGCACTTGTCTTGACTATGGCGTCACATCTGAAAGATATAGCTGTATCAGTTGGGGCATCTTTGTTTCTGGAAGAACTAAGCAAGAAAGAATGTTCTTTCCTCGCCGCCATTATCACAACTCAAATTTCAAAGCACTTGATCCAGAAGCATAAATAAATTGCGCCAAACTTCAACAAAAAATAAATTAAAACTAAACAGATAATTAGTAAATTTGGGCAATTAGTAATAAATTTATCAGAACAACCATATTCAAGGACCCGATGCATAGAAATCAGTGATTTGGTAAAGGTTAGGGACGCTGTATTTAAGGGCTGGGGAGGTGGGGGTAGGTTTGTCATTTAGAATTATCATAAAGAGGCTCAGGGACTTTACGGACTCTACGGGGGTATTGATTTCAACCCAAGGATCCTAAGTTAGAATATTGAATGTTGTTTTTTTATTGGTAAATTCCACCCTATCTTAGGGACTTATTGGTAAAAACCCCTTAAAAACACTAAAAAATGAGTAAATTGCTGTGGTTACTGTATCTAGAAATCTGTGCACTTGTGTAATCACATAGGTGTGATGTGTTAAGATGTTTGGTTATTTATGCTTTATTGCAGGGATTCTCTTGTGACATGGCATTGTCTAGATCAAAAATGTTCAGATTTATCTTTGTTGCCAAAGGTCCCTCTGTTCACTTGTATTCAGAGAAGCTACGAGTCAGAAGTACCTATCTCAAGAGTATCATGTGAATGCTCTCCTATCAAAACTTTGTTGTCGTACAGATCATCTACGTTTGTGCCTCGTAATCTTCATGTGTCCTGGCAACACGTTAGATGCATGAGTAGTTCGTCAATTGAGCTAACAGCTGATAAAGATGTTGTCAGGTTTAGTATAGGTAAACAGACAGAAAGAGCTGAGAATCCAGAAGCAAGGAGGAAGAAATTAAGAACGTCCAAGAAGGCCAAACTCAATGAATTAAGGCTTTATCGTCTGAAGGCAAAGAAAAAGATGAATTCTCCCAATCCAGAAGTTAGAATTCAGTACAAACTTGGAAAGGTTGGTATCTTCTTATCCGCTGTTTCCTTTTATGTTTAACAAGAAAAATTTATTAAGATCCCAACTTTAAGCCCAAGTTATCATCCTAATCGAGAAATCAAGCGATCACTGATAAAAAAAAATTGGCTTGCTTGTAAATCATGTTATGTCTAACCATCTATGTGCTGTGCAACATACTTGGGATGAGAATTTGGTAAAAAAAATATGTTTGGATACCTAAAGCTAGCTACTCTTTTAACAACTTGCCTAGACTTATTTATACACATTATTATTGTAAGAAAAACTGTTGATATAATGTGACAAGATCTTCAATGACTTATTTTCTCCTCTCCAGGCCAAGAGGAAGGAAGAATGGTTGATTGAAAAACTAAGAAAATATGAGGTACCCCAAGCACCAGCTGAAACATATGATCCTGAAATCCTAACAGAGGAAGAGAAGTTTTACCTTAAGCGTACTGGTGAGAAAAAGAAACATTATGTGCCTGTAGGGAGACGAGGAGTATTTGGAGGTGTTGTTCTCAATATGCACCTACACTGGAAAAATCATGAGACTGTTAAGGTTGTCTGCAAGCCTTGCAAGCCCGGGCAGATTCACACGTATGCTGATGAGCTAGCTAGGTTGAGTAAAGGGATTGTAATTGACATCAAACCCAACAATACTATATTATTCTACCGTGGAAAGAATTATGTTCAGCCGGAAATTATGTTACCTCAAGTTACCCTGTCTAAAGCAAAGGTTCGTTTTCCTTGGTTTTGAATCATATTTATTACCTTTCCTTCTCTTTATATTGGATAGTTGAAGTATTCTAGAACCTTAAAAAAATGGATTTTATCAACTAAAAATTGAGGTTTGTTAGTTCTGATTACAGAGGTTCTAAGGATAACATGTGATTCAGTAATAGTAGCAGATGCAAACCCTAGTCCATGATTTACCTTTCTGGGGAAATTGGACATGGGAAATGCAGAAGATGTGGTTAGAGATATCCTTTTGCTTTAAACTCCCCATCAATCAACTTTGTTCTGGACCGCACAATTAATTTTCCTGTCACCTATCTGAAGTACAGATTACAATTGCTTAACCAAATTTGCGTACAACAACAACAACATTACCCCAGTGCCGCAAAGGCTCCCATCTACGGTGGGGTAAGCTCTGAAATATTTTTGATTGGTCAAGTACTTGTAGATTCTACCACCTCATTATGATGCTTTAGGGTTTATAGTAAAGGTAATGATTAACCTAGCTAGCGATATCTTATTTTCAACTCATTACAATGCTTTAGCGTTAATAGTCTTTCATGCTTAAAAGATAGATTTGATTCATCACCGAGTGATACTCCGTCTGATTCAAAATAATTATCTTTCTTTCCATTGGTACAGAATAATTGTCATTTTGACTAAAACTATTCAAATTCCAACTTCAACCTTATATTGGAACTTGTTGCATTCATTAATTGGTCATTTAAGTGAATTAGTGTATGAGGTGAGGCTTTTGCTTTTCACAAATAAAGACAGTATAGAATCAATCATTTAGCTTCTGCTTTATCTCATTAAGCTAATATTCCTTTCCTCCATTTTGTATATTGCACCACTGGCTGTTCTATCTAGTGCCTAATGGGGGCAATTACCCCCCATATGGTTTTTTTACTAGTGTATATATTTTAAAATTTTAGGGGGTTTTGTTCTCTTTATTCAATCTTGCCCCCATTTTTGTGAAAAAAATGCACTAAATTTTATTTTGTTCCCTTTTAAAACCAGATGTCATCCAAAGATTCTCCGTGTTCCACAATAAGAGTCGGTGTGATGTTTGGCTAGTCCTCTCCTCGTTTGTGTGAGACAACCTTCACCTCTTTTCTCGGTTTCGGACTGCTTTAGCCCTCTACTCATAAGGTTGAAACTTCCAGGAAAAAAACTTCAAATTGGGACTTAGTGAAATAATTTATCCCCCCCCCCCCTTTTTTAAAAAATCTGGCTCTGCCCCTGTATTGCACTTTTGTTTCTCTATATTTCTTTTGAACGGAGCTAAACATATTTGTTTGGGTTTAATTCCATGAGGCCCCCTCTTCCCAGATCATTCTCCATAAAAGCCCAAACAAGATTCAAAAGTCCACTCTCTATTGAAGGCCGAGATCAAAATTCCATAAAACCCCTCTCATGTCATCGTCAACTCTTATACCCTAAGATATATGAGTTATTTTTTTTTTCAAAATTTGAGGGACAAATGACTCTTATATCTAGATATAATAATAATTTCAGTCTTATAACCTTAGGTATATGAGTGTATTTTATTATTTTAAAAAAATATAAAAATGTGAAAAGAATAAAAAATACTCTTATATCTAATTATAAATAGTCTTATACATTCAGGTATATGAAGGTATAGGAGAAGATATTCAGTAATAGTAGCAGATGCAAGCGCAAGCGAGATGCAAAATTCCATTATTCTTTTTAAGAAAAAATGAAAAAATGTGGAAAAAAATAATACTCTTATACTTAGGTATACAAGTATTTTTAGTCTTATACCCTTAAATATAAGAGTGACGGAAGAGGAGTATATGTGAGCATGGTTTATGTGAAATTTTGCATTCCGCATATGTTTTTATAACTTTTACATCTCGCTCAGGGGCCCAAGGGTCCTCAGTCCATTTGTTTGCATGGCACATAATTAATCAAATATCTGGGAAAAGGATATATATATATAGAGATTTATGAATAATGCTTGAATTCTGTATATGCAATTGATTATTTGGGACAAGCCAAAATAGAAAAACACTAATCTTTTGAGATGGAGAGAATAATAGTATTGGTAGTCTGTATATTTTGTGGTAGAGCTCTTAGGTTTTACTTTGCTTGTTTACTAGCAAAATTGAGTACATTCTTATAGTATGCTTCTTTTTTCTAATGAGAGAACGATTGCTTTTGTCTAAATCTAGAGTATACTCCCTCTGTCCCATAAGTCTTAAGAAAACTTTCTATTTTGGGCGTCCCATAACTCTTAAGAAATCCCAAAAAGGAAACCTTAAATCACTATTCTCTCCACTCATTCTCTCTCCTACATTATTTTAATACTCACAACACATTATAATTTACTATTCCCTCCACTCATTCTCTCTCCTATTTAATTTTTCACACTCACAACACTTCTTCCACTCATTCTCTCTCCTAATACTATAATAATATTCCTTAATTCCCGCGCAAAATGGAATCTTCTTAAGCTTAATGGGACGGAGGGAGTACATTTGTAGCATTATAATTCCAATGCCCTCTCTTGGAACCTGTTCCGTGTTTGTCTGTTGACCTTTAGTGCTTGGAGCTTGAGATGGGTTTTTGATCAACCCTGAAAATCTGTCAGGCTGATCAATTTCATTAAATTTGATCATTTATGTTCAACCATGATGTGGAGAATGTTTAAAATCGACTCTAGCCATTATGTCCGACCTTTCTTGAAGACATGGTTTGATTTTGATCACCGAGAAATATGCTCAATCATCTCAGGTTTTTCTTGAAATATGATACCAAGTTCTTATAGTTTGTCACTTATAATTTCCATTTGTAGCTGAAGTTGTTCTTGCTCTATATGGAAATATTGTGCAATTAGAGCTCCCAATACCTCTTGAAATCATGTATATCTCCATAATGTTCTATTTGCACTGTAGGCCATGGAAAAATACAGATTTGAGCAGTCTCTTGAGCATACAAGTAATTTTATAGAAAAACTGGAGAAGGAGCTTGAAGAGTATTGCAACTACAAAGCTCGGTTCAGGCAAGAGAAAGAAAATGCAACTCAGAGTTCGACAAATAATGCTTGAAGGTAACTTTTCTCTTATTTTGATCTACGTTTATTAAAAGTTGCTTGCTTCTTTAATTTATCCATGGAGTGTTTAGTAAAACTTCACTTGTTCTTTATGTCAGCAACAATGTTTTAAGCAGACTAGCACAAGAATTCTACAACCAAATCTAGGCGGATGATGGCCAGCTGGTTCCCCTCATTGTGCTCTAATTGATCATAACCAATACTCCCCGGCCAGTCCCAAAAGGTTTGTCCTACTTTGACTTTCATGGTCAATTCAATCAAATCTTTGACCATAATTTTATGAAAATCTAAATATCCCCCATGCAGTTCTAAAAATTGTTATTGTTACACCATTATGAATACTATCAATAACAATTTTAGAATTGTATAGAGATAACTAGATTTTCATAAAAGTATGGTCGAAATTCGATTGATTTGACCATAAAAGTCAAATTGTAACACAAATTTTCCTGGACGGAGGGAGTATATCGCAAGCACAAAGACTCCTTATCTCTGCATCAATATCCGTTGCAATCGACAACAGCATTGCAATGGTACTATCTCATCTCTAATACACACTGCGTGGATGATGAGGATACGAGAATGGAAATGGGCATGAAATGGAATGGTGAATTTTTCATTCTAAATGAGAACTATATGTACAAGTGTAACTTGTTTGTGCAATGCTTGCCAGCATGAGCCATTCTTTTCATTGTTATGCGGCAAATGTGTTCCAAGTTCATTATAGCATAAAGAAAACATGTACGTATTTGAACACAATATGGCCTAACTGAGTCACCCATTTGGGATCTGAAACTGCTGCAACCAAAGATTGGTGGCTGCACTGCAACGGTCTACTTGATTTTGGCCATAAAGTCTTTTTTGGACAATTATCGGTTGTGATGTAATCGGTTACACGAAGTCTTCAATGGGTTTCACGTACTGCAGATTATACCTCAATTGATCTTTGTCCAAAAATGAATTCTTACCTAAATCCCGATGTACCCTTTATTTGCATGAGTATTTGTATGGCATGTATAAGTCAAGGATTTCGAACTGCTCCACCAAACCTTTGCTCCGTTTAGCTCCTTAGTCTTTCCTACCGTCCCGATTTTGTCACTCGTCCTATTTGTTCAACAAACGAGATGTTTTTGAGTTTGACGAGACATATTTTCGAATCGATCAGATACACAAAATAAGCAAAATGATGCGATCGATTCAAGGTAGTAGGGAGAAGGGGAGGAACAAAGATTTGCTTGTGCTATGATGTACTGACCACCTCTCAAGAAGGAAAAGAAATCAGGTGGTAGAGAGAAAGGTGTTTTGTAATTAAGCTGGGAAAACTACTTGACACTGACCACATTATATTAACTTATGGGTCAGCCGTCGGTGCATTATTGGAGACACTAGTCGAGATAAATATCTCTTTGTCCGGTGGCTTGATCTTTTGTTTTACCGTATACGGCAGGCAAATTCTGATTTTATTTTAAGTTACTGGGACAAACAAAATTGACATATAAAAACATCTTTATGGGTTTGGTGGAACGAGTACTATCTTATTTGTTTACTTGCCTTTATGCCAATTTGGCATGTGCGGTTCAACCGTATATTATATTAGTATGATGGTCTTTATGATTTTGACTCTCAATAGTATTTCAACGATTTTCATTTTTTACCCTCATTAATGACATTTTTTGTCATTTCTTTCGGCTCATCATTTTCTACTTGTCGGATTAGCCCGCATGCAATTTTCGTCCTACAGCTGCCCCAAATTTTCTTCGGCTTGGCGGTGATTTTTTCGAATTAGGCCGACACTGTATATGGGTGTGCAAACACATCCATTAATTAATCAAATAGTTTAGATTATCTAAATTAGCGGATTAAATATTAATTTTTAACGGTTGTTGATTTTAAAAAATGTCCTACATTATTCTTATTAAAGAGGGAATTTGATTTTATTTTTTTTAATAATTCATTTTGAAACTTTGGAACTGAGTAAATTGAACCAAACAAGAAGTGGTATCACAAAAGCTGTCAGAAACAAGTGTATAAATTTGTTCGCTCTAAACCTAAAATCAACCCAATATCCCTCAATAGCTTCCTTTCCCACCTCTCACTCACTGTTAGTGTGTACCAAAGACCAAATGAAACCAAATTCAAATAATATCACCAAGAACAAGAAGAAGAAAATTAGTGGCGCCAAGAAAAGTATGACCCTTGACCAGACTCTCGCTTACAAATCCATCAGCGAATGGGTTTTCTTGGATTCTCAATCTGACCCTTCTTCTCTATCCTGTTCCATTGATGATGGTTTCTTGGTTAAATTGAATCCCACCAAATTATTTGAGAATTTAGTCTTTGAATTGCACTCTCATACCATTTGTAGTGATGGGTTCTTGTCCCCTTCCAAGCTTGTTGAGAAAGCTCATCAAAATGGGGTAACCTGCTCTTCTTTTATTTTCCTAATAGATTATCTTAAATGCATTTTTTCTTTTTTTAATACTACATAGGTCCCAAAATGAATGATCCATTTTAATTTTTTTTCAAATTTTCTCTTGATAGATCAAGAGCAAATTTTTTTAATTTTTTTTTGTGACATTCATTTTGGGACGGAGGTACTATATAGTTTTGCTTGATATGGATTGTGATTGTTATGTGTGGGTTTACTTTGTTTTTTTGTTGGTGTTTGTTGTTCAAAGAATTTTACTCAGGGCTGGATCCGCATTTAGCTCCCAATGTTCATGTTTCATTGGCTCTATTTAATTCTTCTTGCCTTTGATTTCTTGTGTACATGTTTTCTTGAAATTTGTGCAAGAAGATTTCATTTTTGTACATTCTGGAAACATAACTCTGCCAATCTTCATTTGTTTACTCTAGTTTTGATGTTCTTGAACATGCTGGTAGCCACTCTCCTATTTGTCTTGAACTGATTCTCCTTTCACATTTCATTCTTTTTACCAAAGTTGGAGTGACCTTTGAAATGTCTTGGATAATTCTGGTAGCCACCACCTCTGATGAAGAATTTAGTGGCCTTATTTGCCTTTAGTGTGCTCATCTTCATATAAAGATACCCTTTTAATTGTTACTTGAACTGATTCGAACAATGTGTTCAGAACAGGTGAAAGTTCTTGCTCTGACAGATCATGATACAATGTCAGGCATCCCTCAAGCCCTTGAAGCAGCTCATAAATATGGCATCAAGATTATCCCTGGTGTTGAAATCAGTACAATTTTCTATCCTAGGTTATTCTCTTTCAATGCAAAAGGAAATAAATATTTATGCAATTTTTCAAATCAAATACTAATTATAGGTAAGTTTAATCAATTTTCATCATAGTACTTTGAACCTGATATTCAGAATTGACTTAACAGGGCAGAATCTGGATCAGAAGAACCTGTTCATATTCTAGCCTACTACAGCAGTTGTGGGCCTGCAAGATTTCATTAACTGGATAAATTCATGTCTGATATAAGGGAAGGACGTTACCTTCGTGCAAAGAATATGATCTCAAAGCTGAACAAACTCAACTGCCTATTAAGTGGGAGAGTATAGCCAAGATTGTCGGTGATGGTGTTGCTCCAGGAAGAGTTCACGTGGCTCGAGCTATGGTTGAAGCTGGCCATGTCGAAAACGTGAAACAAACTTTTACCCGATATCTTTTTGATGGTGGGCCCGCTTATTCTACGTACGTACCTACCTTTTGGCACAGCTAATCTGAATATTCTATCTAAATCGCATTTACTAAATTATCTGAATACTTATGTGGATAGTTTCAAAACAACTAGCTATGCCATCCCACCAAAAAAAAAAAAAAAGTTTTACAAAAAGATTAATCATTTATAAATAAAAGTACGCAGGTCTATATTTTTTTTTCTTTTTACTTCAGTGGAAGTGAGCCTGGTGTAGAGGAGACAGTACAAATGATACGTGAAACAGGGGGCGTATCAGTCCTAGCGCACCCATGGGCATTGAAAAATCCCGTTGCAGTTATCAGAAGATTGAAAGAAGCTGGCCTCAATGGAATAGAGGTTTTCAGAAGTGATGGAAAACTGGCAGGTATAAATTAATTGTCTATTATTTTCTAGTTTATTCGTCTTTATTTTATTTTTTAAAATTCTCATTTGTGGTTAACAGCATACAATGAACTGGCTGATACATATGAACTTGTTAAGCTTGGAGGGTCCGATTACCATGGGAGAGGTGGGAATAGTGAGTCTGCTTTAGGAAGTGTGAATCTTCCTGTGCTTGCCATACATGCTTTCCTTAAGCTGGCCCGTCCGATCTGGTTCAGTGCTATACTGGAAATCTTCGAGAATTATATCACTGATCCCTCTGATTCAAACCTAAAGCTTATCTTGAGTTATGGAAAGCCCAGGGTTTTGAAGAATATATCGTCTATTACTCGCAGTAGTGAGGTGATCCTTCAGTGTCTCTCGCAGTGGTTGACTGATGAAGAACGACAGAGTACAGAATTTGAGGCCATAAAGTCGAAGCTTTTGAACATTTCAGTCAACCAGGGAGATTTAGAGGATCCTACAAGAAGTAAATAGCTTTCTTGAGTTCACTTATTTCCTTTTTTTGGAGGCAAGGGGTGTTCATAGTTGTGAAAGGCTAGCGCCTTTCTCGCCCGCCTCGTCATTTTGGCGCCTCTAGGGGTTGACCGCCTTTTGGTTTTATGGCGGGCTGTTGTGCGTCTTTTTGGACTATGCGACACCTTTATTGGTTATGGCGAGAGGTGTGTGGCATCCGCCTTTGTCAAAAGGCATAATGGGCGTATGCGTAATGTTAAACTAAGCCTCTAGGTATGTAATTATACGTTTGAAATTATATGTTACCTTAATTTCATGTATTATTCTCTTTTCTATCATGGTTTAAAATTTATTTTACGATTTTAAACTATTTGTTTAATGATTTGAACATCAAATGTGTTTTTTGTCTTAAAATTCTCTTTTTTTGGGGTTAATTGCATTAACCTGCTATTGCACGTGAAATTTTGACCTTAATTTAATGAAAAAAATTTGTTCATGACTTGTTTAAGCTTTGTTTAGTATATCTTACATATGTATTATTTAACTATTTTGTTTGTTCTATTTTTTCGTCTTGTTTGCTTTTCGGCCACCTTTCAACCTCCTCACCTTTCGCATTTTCTGGGAGCCTCTCGCCCGCCTCTCGCCTTTCGCCTTTAACAACTCCGTGTTATGATTTTCCATTACAAGAAACCCTGTTGGTGTACAACAAAACATAAATTGTTTCTAACTATTGGATGCTCTTATAATGGATGTTTGATACCCTTTTAGTGATACCTGCACAAGAAACATCAAATGAAAATGATACAGGAAATTCGCCATCTTATGGAAGAAATAATTCATTTTTGGCCCATCTACGTTCCAAACAAACAATCGTATTTTGCTCAAACTCCGATTTTAAACTTTTTTTTTTAACCATTATACTCGAAATAAGCCTTCACTATGCCCAAAACCCCTAATGCCATCCAATATCTTTAACAAAAGTTAACAAAACTTAGTGCAACATAATGAAAGTTACCAAAAGTTAATGATTTTGTTTAGTTTCGTTAACTTTTGTTTCAACCACCAACTAAACAACTCGTCATCGCCATCATAACCCCGTCCGTCTCGGTCCCAAACCACGAATTAGTTCTCCTCGTATTTGTTCCCCATCCCAACCCTACCAGCAGAGAGCGTGAGATGCGGATTTACATGAGTGGCGGAATGCAGCAGTAGTGACAATGGTGGTAGCTGATTAGCGGCTTGGTGACTTGATGAGGGGTGGTTGTGACTGCTATGAAAGAAACTGTTTGGGGAGATGATGGGGTGGGAGAGATTTCCAGAGGCTTGCTTAAGACAAGTTGATTAACTTTTAATAACTCCTGTCAATCTTTATTAATGATATTGGATGGTATTAGGAGGTTTGAGTATAATAAAGGCATATTTTGAGTACAATGGTTAAAACCGCTAAAAATAAATTAATATTGGAGTTTGGGCATAGTACGGCGGTTCAGAATGTGGATGTAGCCTTTATAGACTGCAATAATTAAGTGAAAATGACTTCTAGAAAGAACCGCAATCGCAATCGCCTTCAAATTCAACAGTTTTCATGTTCAGTATGCACAACTGACAGACACCGAGATGAAACCGATTAGTACTATCTTTACTAAAACACTATATCTAAAAAATTTAGTCATGCGCAAGATTATGAAGCATCTAGTGCTACACACATGTATCTAATTCAAATAAAAAATAAGATTATGAATGATCATGTTGGTGGGAAAATTGTCAGGACTGACTCGGAATGAAATTATCTTCTTTGAAGCGATCCAGTCAAACTTTCGCGATCATCCACTATCTGCATTCCACGTCAATCAGGTTGTTGCAGCAATACTAGCACAAGGTCAATATCTTAGCCGAGTTTTCCTATTTGTCTTTTCTTCTTTAAAGCCCTTTGACCATGATAAATGAAGGAATCTACAATTCCTGCTACAGTGAAGATACCTGAATAAAACACAATGGTAGTGAGTGTTGTTTCACCTAGTAAGAAACAGAACAAGTTGTCTGGTAAACAAGTCAAAGGAGCTCATGAGACGATAATGCAGTTGGGAAGAGATTGCTCAATAGGTGGTGGTGGTGGGGTGTGTGTGTGTCTCATTAATATCTAAATACCAGGTGATTGTTAATATTTAAATACCAGGCGATTTACGTAGCGTACTTTGGCCTGATACCTTATTGATCAACGGACAATCCTTAATCATGTACACGGGAATAGGGCATTGAATAAGTACTGTATTACCTCCAACTATTGCACAAATATTGGTCATAATATGTAGGAATGATGCATGTTCTTCTTTAAAGGTCACCTGCAAAATGAAGACACGTGAGATAAAGGAACTCTTTTCTTGAGTTAAGCTTCACAACTAATGGTGAACGACTTCACATTTCGTTAATTACTAAGCCTGTTGTTTACTTGAAAAGATTTTCAAGACAAATTTCTTGTTGGCAAATGCCAACATTTTGCCACGACGATACTATTTCTATTTCATTAATCACCGATATGATGCTCCAAAAACCACAATAATGTGAATGTCTAATCTGGAAAAAGAGATCATCATGACATCCACTTTCAATTAAAAAAATCCCTCCGTCCCAAAATGAATGTTCAAAAAAAAAAAAAAAAAATCAAATTTGCTCTTTGGGAGGAGGGGGTAGAAGTTATAACTTCTAGGTGTAGGTGTTGGCTGATGTAACTTGTCCCAATCTTTGTCAGAAATAATGAGTAAAAAGACACGAACCTTAATAGGAGAAAGGTCATAAAAGAAGAAGACCCCGGAAGCGATCGACGACCAAATTCTGGACTCTTGAAATGCTCTGTCACGGAGAACTGTAGATGCCAAAGCTCATGCATGTTACAACTGGGACACGGATTACATGGTAAATCATATCTCAAAAAGTTTGGTGTGTACCTGATTTGATTGAATAGTATGGCCTCTAATATTAGTGTAAATAGTTGGGACCACCTGCAATTAACAGAAAATTGAAATAAATATACTGCTATCAAATTATAACTCTCTAAATGTCTTCCCAAACAGAAACTATGAAGATAGGATGATACAACAATCTGATTCTTAAAAAAAAACACTCCATTAATGGCCAATATACACAGAGCAAACTAGGCTTCAAAATAGGAGTACTTTTTTTAAGTCAATATCTTCCTGAGTTGAAGCTGGAAAATAACCACAATCTATAGTGGCAATGAAGATGCCAAACACAAACCACATACTGGTATCTGAATTGCTGGAGTTGGGCTTGGGCCAACAACCAAATTGAAGCAGAGTATCTTTGTAACAAACGTTTGGCTTCATGTTGTGTTCATGTCAAAAGAGTGATTTTACTAAGAAAGTGGATTTGCTGGATAAATGAATTCCAGAAAGGAAACAGGGGAGTTACAAGAGAATATAAAAAAATAGTATTGTGAGTATGATGCATTTGCTAAAATATACTCCCTCCATCAAAAAATAAACGTCCATTTTTTCAACTTTGAGGGACACTTTGAAAAGGTTGACTTTCAAGCCATTCAGTAGCAAATATCCATATTGCTATCCTTCTAATATACTTATAACATTGCAAGTAAAAACTGGAAATTGATTTTTTTTTCTTTTTTTTTTTAGGTGATTGTATTGATTTTCGTTAACTTGTGCAGTCATTTGGCACAGAAGGAGTATTAAAATTCATTGATTGGTCAGGGAATTCAGTATAAAGTTACTTCCTAGGAGACAGTTTTGGCTGAAATTCAAACAATCTTGAATGAGGATGTCTGGTACGGTCAGAGAACCTATAAGATGGCCGAGGAGTAAAAGCATGGAATAGGAAAAAGATGGTATTTTAGTTGACATGTAGAGCAAGAACTAGCGCAAAATAGATCTACATAGGCCTGAGAAGAGTAATATATTATCTTCAGAAAAATATTTAATAACTGAAAAAAAGAATAGAAATTGAGCCTCAGACAAGTGATTGACTTCAGACATATGTCGGTGAAAGGTAATCAGGGCCGTTCCTAGCATTTCGTAGGCCCGGGGCGAGACTAAATAATGGGCCCTAATGACTTTATATAGCTACACACATATCTATATATCATCAAAAATAGTATTATAGTATAACATGTTAATGTATATATGTTCATTAGTTGTTCAAACATTTATAACTTTATTCTATTTTTATTATTCGTTATATGTTTTCTCAGTTTAATCAATGAGAAAAAAATTAAACTAACATTTACAAATTGAGAATATGTGTGTAAATTAAATATGAAAATATTTATACTTGATATGGTAATGTTATAGATTTAAAAAATTACAATGGAATTTTAGAAAAATTACTTTATGTCTTCAAATTTTAAAGATATATACCGATTACGTAAGACGAAATTAAAAAAGAAGTACTATAACCATATGAAAACAATAAATATGAAACAGAGATCATGTATGACAAATTTATTTATTTTATTTGATCCAATGAAAGGGAAATCGAGAGAGATATTATGTAAAACTAAAATTTAAACTTGTAATTTATAAATTTATAGATAAATATAAATATAAATGCATTGGTTGGATTGTAGATAACATCAAATGCAAGGTTATAAGACCATAATCAATAATCTATAAATAGAAAAAATCTATAAAAAGATAAAAAAAAATTATGATTTTCTATGATTTGAATCTATGAGTTATATATAAATAAAATTATGATTCAAATTAAATATATTAGATCTTAAGATTTTGAACATTATAAACATACTCCCCCATCCCATAATAAATGTTACTCCCTCCGTCCCAAATTGTTTGTCCCACTTGACTTTTTTGTTGAACTTTGACCACAAATATATGACAATTTAATTATGTTTATGAAATTTTAAAAATTTCTATTGATTCACCATTAATAATATTATCAACAACTTTTAGAATTTCATGAACATAATTAAATTGTCATATATTTGTGGTCAAAGTTTAACAAAAGTCAAATGAGACAAACATTTTTGGGACGGAGGGAGTACGTCTTTCTCTTTTGGATTTCTCATAACAAATGTTATAATTTAAAAATAAAAACTTGATAGTAATAACTATTTATTCAATGAAATTTACTTGTCACACTCACAACAACAATTCAACTAGTATATACTACCCAACTTTTCTTTATTGCTTTACTTTTCATACTTTACAACACATACTTCACTATTTATCATGTATACTCCCTCCGTTCCAAAATGTTTGTCTCATTTAACTTTTTTGTTGAACTTTGACCACAAATATATGACAATTTAATTATGTTCATGAAATTCTAAAAATTCCTATTGATTCACCATTAATAATATTATCAACAACTTTTAGAATTTCATGAACATGATTAATTTCTCATAAATTTTTGTGGTCAAAATTCAATAAAAAATATCAAATGGGACAAACATTTTGGGACTGAGGGAGTATTATATAGTATGTTATGAAGACAGAGGGAGTAAATATTATACATATAGAATAACACAAATATTTAAAATTTAATCTTATAGTTTAGAGATAAAATACAAATAAAAATAAATTTATAAGACTTGTAAAGGTAACTTAGAATTTGGGCCTCAATTATTTGAGCTCAAACTTATTTCCTATTTAGCTATTGCTCACTTACAATCAAATCAACACATATATCATCAAATCAACACATTACTTATTAAATTATTTTGCAATACAAGTGTTATACACTATCTTTGGACATAAAATTTGGGCCCCTAGTTGGCGTGGACCACCGGGCGGTTGCCCATTCTAACCCACCCCTTGGGCCGGCCCTCGTAATGTCATGTTATCTTATGCAAAGCCACATTTTATCACGTATCCATGAGGGAACGAAGGATAATAAGTGAAATTTACTAGATAATAGTATTTCAATTTAGTATTAAATCCAGAGAGAGAGAGAGAGAGATAATCCCCATGAATCCTGACCTTCACAAAGTACTGATACATTCCTTGTGGACTTTCATGTACCCACTTCACCCTGAACCACATCGGAAAAACAAACGGAATGAGCTCTAAATAATGAAGTGAATATAGTGACGGTATCTTACATTATAACTCTAAAACAATCCTAATCTCTGCCAACTTTAAGGAGGAAACTGCGCCACATTAACGTAGAGTTCCTTCCATTCTCCCACAACAAATTGAGCAGAGTCGTATACTTGATGAACTAAACTATTCAAAGAGTCCAAAGGAATTACCCATCAAGTGGATTAACAACCCCAGGAAAGTAGTCTCCAAAGGCTAATTTATTGATCTTGTGCGTTATCTGCAAAATGCAAATCAAACAATATTTCATTTTTAGAAGTTAGAGAGGGAAAAGAAAGGGGTAAGCCTACAGATTTTGTTAGAAGAGATGGAACAATGGCCAAAATATTGAATGGTGCAAGAAACCTAATCTTCTTTACTAGTATAGATAGTATCTTACATTATAACTCTCCTCTTGAAAAACCAGCAAATCTTGCAGAATGTTTGACTGATGAAAGCTTTTACCAGGTGTAAAGTGGAAATTACCAGCCACTTTATTGACCTCTAGGGATCCATGGATGTTGCATCCTTCACCCTCTTCATCTTTAATCTTCTGGACGTAACCTTCTCGTTTGCACTGAGAGCCACAGAGACAGCATGTAACTTCCAAAAGATCCAGAATCTAAGTACTTTGACATATATGTAAACATGTTAAAAGGCATTAAATTGTGCATGGGTTGGGTGAAAAATAAGAGTTGACCGCAGAACATGTGATGCAGGCAAAGATTAATGTTCTAGCACCAATCTATTTCGTTTAAAGAATAAGGCTTACTATCTTGAACCTACAAGTGAAAGAGAGAGGTGTATCACAAGATACCAGTAAGAGATTTTAAAGAACATTAAAGGCCATATCATCCAGTCATAGGTGGGGATGCAGGAAGTTAAGTATTTACTAAACTAGGCTTTGGTTCGCAAATAGTGGATGTTGACACCCCACCAACTATTCATATGCTTGAGATAACAAGTACTTTTAAAAATGTATGTTGAAATGAAAATGATCCATTGTGTTCATAGAAAAGAGGCATTACGAGGCAAGGCAAACTAAACCTTTTAAGCTTCTGGCTGAAATCCTCCATAGTACCTAGATCTCTAAGTGATTATCAGGAGCTGCTGTAGTTTCTTCTTGTTCAGTATATCTTATTTGATGCTTTTCGAGATCAATAATTCTAGGTCAGTCCAAAAACTATCACATAGAACGCCCGATAAAGTTCATTAAGTTCCTTTTAGTGGCCAAATAACTGTACCATGCTGGCAGAATACTCTGGATGAAATTGTTTTGACCATTCATATAAAAGCTACTTTCTGAGCCATAACTCAAGGGGACGTAAAGTTGTAGTGTGGAAGACATATACTTATATGACTGAACAGAGTCTGAGTCAGGAATATGTGATACTAAAAAATGTTGCAGCTCAACAGAAACTTTCCTTCATAGATATGTTAACAATGTACTCAACTTTATGCCTACCTGGTCAATTAATTCAGGATTTGTCATCCCCCAGCCCTTCCTTCGATATGCTTCACGAACTTCTTCACATGAATTACAGCAATCATCATCTGTCTGCAAAAGATAGAGATGCGTAAAGGAAAATCCAATAATAAGTAGTATTAAGAAATTTGAGGATGTTTGTTTTATATCTCCTTCAAACAGAAACCAGAAACATCACATAAACAAGAACAGAAAAACAAATACCAAGAAGCACATAATACTCCCCCATCTCATTTATATAGCCCATGATCCATCAGGTAAAAAGTTCACAGTAGTAGGATTCTTAATAAACGCCCCCAACAACCACTGTCTAATACTCCCTTCGCCCCCACCAAAAAAAAAAAATCATAATAAATCCTTTTCTTATGTCCCAAGAAATGAGTTGCATTTATAAAAAGGGAGCTTTTTGTGTGATTTCATGAAGGTATAAGTAAGTAGAGATACATTCTTAAAAAGTGTTCAGTGTACAGGAAAATGGAGGCAATAAACCACCCATGTCAACCCCACTATCGGTTAGGGATGCCTATTTACAGAAGGATTCGCTGAATTTTGGAAGGGGGAGAAAAAAAATCTGGATTTTTTTTAAAGTTTATTATTGAGTTGTGTGAAAACTCCACAACCGATTTGGGGTGCCTATTTACAGAAGGGTTTGCTGCCTTTGAAAGGGTGAGAAATTGCTGGAGATAATATCTTACAAACAGATTGTGTTTGATTTGTGTGAAATTATTCAACAACTTTTTGCCAAAAGTAGAAAGTTGAGAAGCAAATAGTAAAAGAATTGGAAAGAAAGAGTAATAAGAATTTTTACCGCCTCTGCACCAAAGCATGAGCCACAGTATGTCTCGTTATGCTCAAGTCTCCCACCATGTCGCTGCAAAGGCTTGTCAATCTGCATTGGATGAAGATATGTGAAAACCTCTAATAAGGTAGTATACAATAATTTCCAAGGAAAATGAGAGGAGATTCACAGCAAAATTTGTTATCAATTAATATGAAGCAATCATTTTTGTATATTAAGCATTAACCAAAATTAAAATCTAAAAAGCACATAACTTGCAAGACTCAGATACATTGACACAATATTTCTCCAAGAAGAGAAAAAAGAAAATAACACAACAGCACTGGAATCAGACAAGTATTATATTCTTTTTTAACAGCTAACATAATCAGCAGATAATGACATATCCTACAGTTTAGCAGTTGATTGACAACAGAATACCACAACAGAAGGCCAATCTGAAAGGAAGCAGAAGATATACTCATACAGCGGGGGGGGTGAAATTGAATGCATAGAATCCTATCTAACTAACCTTTGGAGCACCAATACCGTCAGGCTTGGATTCAATTACATTACCATTAGAATCCAGTCTTTTCTTGATTATATCATGTCTCTGCAAGAACAGAAATTAACAGCGAGGGCATGAATATATGCTGGGGGCAAGGAAAAGAACAGAAGCAGTAAGCATGCCTCCACAAGCAAAGAACTGATCATAAAGGATAGTAGTACAACAAACTGGCCATACAATATCAAGATGTTGCTCTCCACTGATATCCATAGCATCAAGACTGAGTAACGAACAGGAAATAGCAGGAAAAGTGACATCAAACTGCATTTCAAAGAAAGAAACAGAGCTATTAATTTTCGGATAAAATCCATAATATTAACTGAATTGAAAGCTTGACATGCATAATCTAAAATATATAGAGAACATGTCAATAATAACATACAAGGTAAACAAATTCAAATTTAAACTAGAAAAGAAAGACTACTTTCTGCAATGTTACAAATCCCAAAAGCAATAAATAACCATGTCACTTATTTAACGGAGACCAATATTAGAAGTAAATCCATATGTCAAAGAAAAGTATCAATCATTACATTGATATGTAGCTTTGCCCCCCTTGAAGTGTCAACTACAAGCTTCGTTTCAGTAACTGTGTGGAGGTAGATCCCTGCAATGAAAATGGCACCAGAAAACTATGAATAAATATCATCAGCATCAAGCACTGGAAAATCTCAGCATTTAATAAATAGATATCAATGTAGTAGTTAAATTTCTGTACTACATCCAACAGAAATATACAAGTTCTGAAGTGAAACAATAGAAATTGGAGGTCACTAAATACAATGTAAAAGGTTGCAACATCAATTGGTAGTAAAACGTCTTTAGGTTAAGAAAAGTGGAATGTAAAAATGTCTTGTTGACAGAGAAAACAGCTAAAAGAACTTCAGACATATATAGACATGCCAAAGTGTTGTTACACAACCCTCAAACAATTAAGATATTGAAAAAACACGGCATGCAGAAAATATAGGTTTCCCATGAGTATGTTATAACCTTCCAAGCAAAGGACAGTAGTATCTACGAGCATACATTACCCCTATACTAGCACACATTAGCTCACAATGTGCCTACTCAAAATATTGATCTCTGAAGCAGACACCCATTTGGACATGTGGCTGCAGGAGATACTTGACAAAGAGGCTAGATATATGATACATAACTCAATTTTGGATGCATGCACTAGATGGGGTTGCTCCCAAACTCATATTTTAACCTGCATCACTTAACAGCCAGAGTATTTCATCATGGAACTACAAACTGTTACCTCTCCCCTTTCAAAATCAAAATATGCGCGGACAAAATGCTATTACCACCTTTTTCTGTGCGACATGGTATCAAGTTCCTAGCAAGTCACATTGGTCTAATCTCAAGTATTATTACCAGGAGACCAACAGATAAGACTCAGCACCTGCAGCATGGTTTGCATATTACTGCTCTTGACCTGCCAAAAACCTCCTGACAGAAAGTCACAACTTTTCTGCCAAATAACGGATTCCTGTGCCCTTGAAGGTTTTGTAGAAAAACCCAAGATCCCTTATTTTCTTGTGAGTGGTACTAAGAGAGATTAGTTTCCATAACTGCCCTATTCCAGATATTGAGGTGGTCAAGCAAATTAATTTTTAAAATGTTATCCTCAATAGTAACGTCATGAGTTTAAACTTCAGTCTCATGAGAAATTACCATCCCACCAATAATGTAACTTAGCCTTTGATCGAACCCCCCTGCAGGCTGCAGCCAAGTGAATACAGAACTCTCCATTGTAAGAAGAATATAGTATTCTGATTTTATGCAAAGCAAGCACCCAGAGAAACAAATTCCAGTGGCATTCTCAGTTTTGTGCTTTTCTTATCGGACAACCTATACAAACTTCTTTACTACCATTAGCTGCAAGTAAACCCCTTTACTGTACTAGCCATTATCTCAACTTCACCTTGCCAAATTACGTTAATTCTGCTTCGGTACTTAATGGTCAGGTAACTTTGGCTTTCCTGACAATTAAGGTTATCTCTTGTTACGGCAATCCTCGGTTCACTTAGTAAACCTCAAACCTAAATACATCAAGAATTTCAGCACGAAAAAGGTCAGAGCCTAGAAATGGTCAAAACCTTCAAATCAGGTTGACATGCAATATTACCATTCTCATTGAACAGGCCAACTCTAGTAGAAATCAGTAGCGTGCAGGTTAATCTGAAAAGGAACCTTTCAAACACTATGAAAATCACATCCAAGATCAGCTCAAGTACACATAACTTAATGGTTGTCTTTTTTACATCCATGTACAAGGTTCACAAACTAATGTGTAAAGAATGAACACGAGTTCTACCTATAAGAGCAATCACTCTCAGCATTGCAAGCAACCGCCTTAAAAAAGATGACCAAGATACAACCTTTCTCATTTTCTCAGTCATCATTACAATATACAACGTAGTTTATCCCCAAATCACACTCCACATTCCATCCATTACCAACACAAGCTAAAACTTGTGGACATCAAGCCTGCCAAGAACCCTCTCAATCATAAACATTTGAGGGTAAGTATAGCTTAAAGATATATATCCTTTAATGGAACAACAACAACAATTATAGTTTTTAACAAAATGATTGAGGCACAAAACAACAAATAAACAAACAAACATGCTTTATAAAGAAAGACATACTGTATCCCTAAAAACCAAAATTCATCAAATCCATTAATTAGAAAAGCAAATCATACATAAATATGTAGAAATAAAAGGGATTACCAAGCTCCGGGAGAAGAAGAGAAGGAGCATGGCGATGGATGAAACGACGGTGATGACGCCGCCGGAAAGTGTACGGCTGTAAAAATCTTCATTGATTTTAGGATAAGCATCCAAATTCCTAACCTTACTGAATACTTGATCCATCCCAACTTTTCTAATAAACCCCCAATCAATTAAATCCCCAAAGTTTTCGCTGTCAGTTGTGATCCAGATAATTCATCTGCATTAAAAGTCTTTGTGAGAGTGGAGAAATGATGGACGGCGCCGGAGAAGAAAACGAAGGCTAGCTCAGATGAGCTGCCGCCTTTCTTTGCATAATTAATAAAGGTGAAGGCTTTGATGTGAACGCCGGCCTGATTCGGGTCGACAAATTGGAAAGGGATGGAGTAAGTAATAAACCCTTTTTATTTTCTTTTGACTAAATTTGTGATAATTGGGTCGATTTGGTGATTCTCCTATTTCTCGATAAATTGATGATTTCAACTGATTTTTAGGTAATATTTACATTAGTAGAAAAATTGCCAATCGATCAATGTGTGACGTTCTTTTTGTGATTTGTATTAAAATAGAATAAGTCCGTGTTCGAGGACACGTTATTTTTTATTTTTTATTTTTTTTTAATTAAGTCCGTGTTCGAGGACATTTTTTTTTTTTTAATTAAATTTTTTTTAAGGACAAAATGGAAAAGGGACAAATATATGAGAGCAAAATGGGAATTTCGGCACTTGCTACTGTTCAAAGAACTGTAGCAAGTACAAGCTCTAATTTATACTATAGATAATACATTATATTTTATAGTATTTAAAAACGTTATGTATTTTTTTTAAATATTGTCAAATAATGCTAAAAATATATCAAATAATATCATGTAATTTCATGATTTGTATCAAATAATGCAACAATTTTGGTAATTTTTGCGTTATGTCTTTTTTTAAATATTGTCAAATAATGCAAAAAATATATCAAATAATATCATGTAATTTCATGATTTGTATCAAATAATGCAACAATTTTGGCAATTTTTGCATTATTTGATAATATTTTGAAAAGTACATAGCATATTTTAAATACTAATAAATATATTGCATTATTTGATATAAATAAATAAAATTAGTTGCCAAAAACTCGTAAAAAACGCATTTTTTGTTAACTTAACAAAAAAACGTGTTTTAAAAAAGGGGCGGCTCATTCTCTCTCTCTCTCTCTCCTCTCTCTCTCTTGCCGTAAATCACAGAGGCCGCTTCTCAATCTTCTTCTTCAACCAATCGTTTCTCGCCGGCGACACCTTCTCCCCTGTGTTAAAATCAGTGTGCCGGCGGCCCACTACTCTCTCCCACTTCCTCACCAATTTCCTCTCACTAAACCCACCGTCTCCCTCAACCACTGCCGGCCAACACAATCGGTTTTCCTCACCAAATCTCTCTCGCCGGTGACCCAATCCTCATTTCTCTCTCCGGAATCACCTTCCTCATCTTCCTATCTACCTCAATTGACGCCGCCTCCAACAACACCAAGCTCTCCCTCCGTCGTCTTCAACAACCGTTTCCACCGGGTCCTCTTCCTCTACCCAAAACCACCGCACTCCAACAGCGATCGGTATCACTCATTACCTCTCTAATCGGCGGCGGTCGGCCCCTCTCTCATCTTCGTCTTCTTCGAGCTCTACCCAGCGGCGCCGTCCCGCCAACAGGTGTTGTGATTTAATGAGTACCGGTGTTGTGATTTAATGAGTATGGGGGCCGATTTGTGATTTAATGAGTACCGGTTGTGATTGGATTTGCATTTGTTTGGTTTTTGTTTGGGAATTTGAATCAGACAGTTCATGTATTTTTCAATGCCAGTTCATATAATTTTGAATGCCAGTTTATAAGTATTTGAGTACCAGTTTGAGAATTTGATGCATTGGTGGACTGGGTAATTAGATGCAGGATGTATGTGTTTTTGGAGTCTTGCCAGGTAGCCCATGTATTTTGGAGTGCCGAGTTAGTGTATAATAGAAAGTGCCGGTGAAAATTGTTGTGTAACCGAAAATTGTCAATGTATTTTTGAATGCCGCTTCTTGTAATTTTGAATGCCGAATCCATGTTTTTTTCAATGCCCGGTTCATGTTTTTTTGAATATCGGCAAAAATAATTATCGGTGTTTTTGAATGCCGGTTATAGTGCATTTCTTTTGAGTGCCGGTAAATGTGTTTTCAAATGCCGGTCCATGTATTGTTTTGAATGCCGAGTGCTTGTATTTTTTGAGAGCCGGCCAAAAAATATTAGTGTAACAAAGTGCCGGTGTTAGTGTAAGCAGAGTGCCGGTGAAGCATGAAGAGTGCCGGTTCAATGTATTTAAAAGTGCATAGGAGTGTAAAAGTGCCGGCTTTATGTTAGTAAAATGCCAGTATGAAATCACTTAGTGGTCATTTGTGAATCATTAACACTGGCTAATTTATCATGGTTGCCGATAACACTACAAAAATGCCACCGTTTATTTTGAACATGGTTGCCGGT